>JAQQSW010021616.1:0-10627 GCA_028646575.1 Pseudocheirus occidentalis
ACTGTTTAATAGTATCTTGGTTTCTCATAAAGTCATTAGCTTCCACTTGCTCCACTCTAATTCTGAAGGAATTATTCTCTTCAGAATGCTTTTGAGATTCTTTTTCCATCTGGCAAATTCGACTTTTTAAGGCATTCTTCTTCTCATTGGCTTTCTGGGCCTCTTTTGCCATTTGGATTAATCTATTCTTTAAATTGTTGTTTTCTTCAGTCAGGTTGTTGACTCTGTTTTCATGGTTTTCTTGCATCATTCTCATTTCACTTCCCAATTTTTCCTCCACTTCTCTTTTTTGGTTTTCCAAGTCCTTTTTCAGTTGATGAATAGCTTCTAGGCATTCTTCAATTGTCTTGGAAGCATTTGGTGTGGGAGTTTTGATTGGGTTTTCTTCCTCCCATTCCATGTTTTAATCCTTTTTGTCCCCAAAAAAGGATTCTAGAGTTTTATTGCTGTTATTTTGCTTCCTTTTCCTCATGTTGGCCAGTCAGTTAATTGGTTTGGGTTTTTTTTTTTTTTAGCTCTGTGAAACTCTGCTTCCAGGGGGGAAAGCTCTGTTCCAAATTTCTGGGGTTTTCCCAGCTGCCAGAGCTATTAGGCGGGTGTTGCAAGTCCCCCCAGCTTAGGCTTGCTGAATGCGCACTCCAGGACCACCACCCTAGACCATGATCTGGATCCAGGTCGCTCAGTGCAAGAGCACTTGGCTCTGATCAATCGATTCAGCCCCACTGTGGATTCTGCAGGCCAGGGGCTCTGAAGCAGCCCAGTGGGGAGAGCAGCAGGTTCTAGCAGTTCTCCTCCCCCACTTCTTCCTTGCCCTGGGGGCAGATTGGCTGAACTGCTTTTCCTCCCCCAAATAATTTTCAAAGTTTCACTTTCACTTTCACTGACCATCTTATCCTGGTTTACTGAATGTGAAGATTCCCTCAGGTGCAATAGATCTTCTCTGAAGTAGACTCAGGCTGTGGCTTGTGAGTCTCTGCTCCTCCTGGCCATCCTAGGGCCTGGCCTGGCCGCAGCTGCAGTTTTGGGCTGGGCCAGTCTCTGCTCCGGGCATGAGCTGCCCCTCTCCCATCCCTGTTCCTCATGCCTTGGCAGATGTGGAGGTGCTGGAGGCTGTAGATCTTCTCCTCTGAAGACTGGCTGCTGTGCATCTCAGCTTGGCTCAGCTCAGCCTGGCTCCTTCTCACCACCCTGTGCCTGGCCACGGTCTTGGCTTCAGGTTTGGCCAGCCTCCGCTCATGGCCACAGCGATGAGCCCCTGCTGCCAAGTTGCCTTCAGTGAGAGATGTGTTTTCTGTATATTTGTGAGTCCAAGAGTCCTAGACTCTATCTGGGCTCATATTTTATGGGTTCTTAGGGTGGCGGTGTGGGAGCTGCGGGACCTTGCTGCTTCTATGCCGCCATCTTGGCTCCACCCCAATAAAAGTTATTTTGATGAAAATTACCCATAGCTTTTAGATGTATATAAATGCATATATATTCATACATTACATGTCTGTATCTATCAATATAGATAGCTATACATACATACTTGTATATCATTAGAAGTAACTTTTATGACCAACAATTGGTGAATACCTGGCTGAACAAAAGTAGATACATTTTTGGAAGCCTTATAATCATTTCAAACTCAACATGCTAAAATTGAAACTAATTACTTTTTACTAATTAGTAAAGCCCATTTTTTCTAGACTTTCCCATATCTTCTGAAGCACCCTGTTACATAATTCACCTGGTTTCATAACTGTTGCCATCTTGGATTTTTTCCTATCCACCATCATTATTTTAACTTCATTAACATATCTTGCAACAATCCTTTTTTTTTTCTTTTTATCCACAAACCTAGTTTGAGGCTCTCATCTTTCCACTGAAAAATTATGATAAATTGCTAATTGGTCTCTCAGGTCCCAAACTCACTTCTTCAATCTGTCTTCCACTTATATGACAGAAAATACTGCCTAATACATAAATGCAAATATTGTTTTTTTCCCACTAAAATGTTTTGTGTTCCATTCTTGATAAAAAAAACCAGAGCTGAATAGAAAATTTGATATTCAAATACAAGATGCAAGAGAAGCATGAGAAGGTAAACAGGGAAAAGGAATCATAAAGGAATGTTCAAAGTTGAACTATTTACATCCCTATGTGGAAAAACAGTAATTTTAACTTATGAAACTTTTCTCAGTATGAAGATAGTTGACAGGAATATGTATATATATGTATGTATGTGTGTATGTATGTATATATATGTATGTGCATGTATATGTATATGTATATATACACACATGCATGTATACATATATGTATATATAGATGGGTATACATGTGTATGGATACATTTGTGAGTGTGTATATATATATGGATACAGACATACACAGACAGAGGGCACAAGATTAATTGAATAGAAAGGGATGACATTTAAAAAATAAAATTAAGAGGTTAGAGAGGAATATAATGAAAGGAGATAGGGAGAGACAGAATAGGTCAAATTATCTCATATAAAAGAGGCACAGGGAAACTGTTACAATGGAGGGGCAGAACAGGAAGGCTAAAAGGAATGGGTCAACATTACTCTCATTGGTTTGGATTAAGGAGGGAATAACATATACACTAAACTGGGTATCTTCCTCCATAGGAAAGTAGGGGATGTAATGCCATGCACAAGGAGCTTCCCAAAAGCATGCTACTGTGAACAGCTTTTAAGGTTCCAGTTACACAGTATAGTGAACACTCCATTTATTCCATAACAAATCAAGGCAAAGTTTCACAACAAATCACAATATTATACTCACAATATTACATCTTATCACAGAAAATAATGATTTAATGTTCACAACAGCTTAACATTACAATGGCCACACAGTTTTCACCAAAGTGGCCACAGTATTTAGAAAAAAGAACAAAAGAATAATCATCTGGTTTCCCTAAGGGGGAAACCCTCCTTACTTAATCATTCAATCATTATATGATACAAGTCAATCTTCCACTCATGGGGCAATCACAAGTAAACTTAATCAGTCACTTTCCAGATCCACAATTACTAAGTATCATTAATCACTAAATACAATCATTAGAAAATAACACAAACCCTCCAGCCCTTGCTCTCTAGTAAACTTCAATTTCATCATGACATTCAATATTCAAGGATAGGCCTTTTCTTCATCTTGACTCAGGGTGGTCTCTCAGATTACCTGGATCCCCTTCCATGGTATCAGCTCCTACCTAAATCCACCAAACAGTCACCTGGATTCAGAGCAGACAGCATCCAGGTTCTTGTCAGTCCTCCAGGTGGTTCTTGTAACACACTGAAGTTCACAGGGTCTAGCACATCTCAAACCCTTCACAACTTCTGTTGCTGGGAACTCAAGAATCAACCAAGCCACAAATAAGCATGGTCATGCTTCTTGAGTCCTCCAGAAGTTTGGCTGGCCTGGGACACAGAAGAAACCTCTGCCTTCCGGACAGCCTTCGCAGAAGCAACTTCAGCCTTCACCAGATTCTGGTCTCAAGAGAACTACAACTCAGTTCTCAGTCCAGCAAGTGGCAGCCCAGGTTCTTCTACCAGGAGTAAAAATCCTTGATTCTGATTCTTTCTTCTCTGGGCTCTTCTTAAACACACACACACACACACAAACACACACATACACACACACACACATATACTTCCAGACAGTGACTTGTCTCAGCCAACCCCTTCCTGTTCTGTCAGCAACAGGAGACAAAATTCGTACCTTCTATTTCTGTCACAGAGGTACTTAGCCCTTTGATACTAAGAGCTAAGTACCTGCTAAATTAATTACCATTACAGGGGGGAAGGGGATAATAAGTGGGATGATAGAAGGGAGGGGATTGGGGGGCAAGGTAGTTGGAAGCACACACTTTTGAAAAGGGACAGGGTCAAAGTAGAGAATAGAACAAGTGGGGGGTGGGATAGGATGGAAGGAAATATAGTCAGTCTTTCACAATATATCTACTATGGAAATGTTTTGTGTAACTATACATGTATGACCTATATTGAATTATTTATCTTCCCAGTAAGGCTGGGTGATGAGGGAAGAAGGGAAATAATCTGGAATTCAAACTTTTAAAATAAAATGTTTTTAAAAATTATTATCATTATTTTTACATGCAACTTGGAAATAAGATATACAGGCACTGAGGTGTGGAGATCCATCTTGCTCTACTAGAAAGCTATAGGGGTTGTGGGGGAAGATATAGGAGAGAGCAGATTGGAGGATGGGGTATTCAGTGGAATTGCTGTTTTGGGGTGGGGCTAGAGGAAAGATGGGGAGAATGTTTGTAACTCAAAACCTAGTGGAAATGAGTGTTGTAAACTAAAAATTAACATAAATAAATTTTTAAAAAGAAAAATAAGTTAATAATATATTACTGAAGAGGAAAAAAAAGTGAATTGGAGTCAGCAAGTAGCTAATTCAATCCTAGGGTTTCCTACCTGCACCCCCCAAACTGGTAACAATCAAATCAAATACAAATGTATTAATTTTCTTTGATAATATGAAGAATATGTGAAAGAAACACATCAAAAAGTCATTCTTAGAAATCCAATGTGAAAGCTTTGGTAATAGGCAACACAGCAGAAATAAATAATCAGAAGAAGTAGTGAAAACTTGTATCAATTAGACATACGGAAACAGCCACTTAACACTTTAAAACAACACAGAAAGCTGTCTCTGGGTTTCCTCATATCACCTAAGAACAGAAGCAGAAATTCTGGGAGAAGAAATACTTAGAAAATACATGCACCCAGACAGAAAAAAATGAGAGCTGATCCCCATGAAACCTTTCTGAGATTTCTCCAATCCAGAAGTACCTTGAGAGATTTCTAGCTCATGATAAGGATCAAAAGTTTTGACTATGTTTTGAACTAAACCTCAAACTTTGAAGATTTTCCTATCTTTATAAAGCACCTGGGAGTATGAATGTTGATAGGAATAAACCAGCAAGCGGTCCTCACCTGACAGTAGTCATCAAGGGAATAAACAAGATAGTGGATTAAAGATAGCTGGTGGCTACTCTTCCTTTAGCCATTCACAATCCTTTGGAAAATGCTCTCAAATATGTGTCTAATGATGCAGCCAGGGCAGCTGAGACTAAGGGGTCAAGATCAATAATGCACCAGTGTGCACTATATGACATCAAAGTAAGTGGTTCACAGGAAGATGCTAATAAAAAGATGATTAAGAGAAAACAAGTGAAAGAAAGAAAGGTGGGAAAGCAGCAAGGGAAAGAATGGGGAAAGGAAATAGAAAAGAGTAAAGAAAAGAAAGAGGAGGAAAGAGGAAAAGGGAGGGAAAAGAAGGGAACAGAAAAAAAAGAAGGGGAAAGGATGAGGGAAAGGGAGGGGAAAGGATTGGCAAAAGAAGGGAAAGGAAAGAGAATGGAGGAAAAAATTAAAAAGAAAGGGAAACAAAGGAAAGGTAAGAGGGAGAGGGAAAAAGAGAGGTAAAGAACAGAGAGAAGATGAAAGGGAAGGGGAAGGGGAAGAGGAAGAGGAAGAAAAGGGAAGACAAAGAAAGAGGAAGGGGAAGGAAGGGGAAAGAATGAAAGGAAAAGGAGAGGCAAAAAGGGAGGAAAGGAAAGGAATTGGAAAGGCAAAAGGAAGACAGGAAAGGGAAGAATAAAAAGAGAAAAATAAGCAGACTACTACTTGAATGGACTTTCTTAATAAAATATTAAATTCCCCAGGAAAGCTTTTTAAAAAATATTTTCTATTAGGAAATCTACATGCTGCTTCCAAATTAAAATTCAATATTTGTTAAGTCTTACTATGTGTGATTCAAGTACAGTGTGGTGCACAGTAGGCATTTCATAAATGCTGGTCGACTGAATACAATGTACCATGTTGGACTCTAGAAGAGATCCAAGGAGAAACATAGATCCTTCTCTAGAGGTGTTTACAGTCTGTCGAGGTGGAGTGGATAACAAGAGCCCAATGATAATACAAATTAGAACTTGAAAATATTCCATCCACCTTGGATGAAGAGGGAAGGGCCTTTGCACATGAAGTTATATTGCAATCTATTCCTAATCCTTCAAAACCATTCCAGATACAGATATGTAAGGATACAAATCTGGTATAATAATCACTGGCATTGCCATGTTAGATCTTAGAATACTCATTGTTTTCCAATTCAGTATTTTAGATTTTGCTACTTCTCCTTATATAAAGGAGAGCATGAAACAAACATGCTCAAAATCCCTCAAATTCTTCTGATGGACAGTTTGTTGTGTTTTTTTTTTCATTTCCAAATTCAATATAGAGGCAGTAGCACCCTCAAAATAGCAAGCTTATGTAGAACAAGTTCTGAACTCCTTCTCCCAACACCCCCACCCCATGGCAGGCTGTGTCCTCAGGGCATGGGTGCTACTTGTCCCCTCAGAGAAGAAGGATACCCTAAGGGGCTGAATAGAGTCTTTTATTTTTGTGCTGCAGCTCACAAACTCCCACCTCTATGCTTCCCACTATGATTATCAGCTGATATCAGTTAGCAAGACAGACTTTAATTAGTTTTTAGAGAGAGGTATTTTAGCATGTCAGCATCATTGATGCACAACATTTTCCTTATAAGTCTGTAACACTCTCTCACATGTGCATATTACAGAGTCAGTAGGCTCACACTTAGAAAGTAAATGTGCCAAGGAGATAACTCACAGCTCCCCGAAATCCTTTTGCTGGAGTCCTCAAGACATTCCCCTTAGTTAAGCTTCAGATAGCATTGCTACTAAGCTCTTTATAGAAGGAGCCTTGAATCTACTTTCTTCATACTGGCCAATCTCTCCTTGGCTCCCAGTGCAGACACTGCCACCAACCATTCTGGGGATGATCCTAGGAAACTGAAGAAAAAGCCCAAATCTTCCAGACCTTTTAAAGTTCAGGAGGGGTGGTAGAAGAGATTGACACTGAAACTGAGCCTCAGACAAATCCATTCTCTCTTAGCAGCTTAACTGGAACACCTCCTCTTCTCCTTTGTAACTTACTGAAATCCTGATTCCAACCAGCTTGAAAGTTTATCTAAACCCCAGAGTATGGGGCCAAATTCCTCAGACAATTCAAACTAACCTCCTGTCACCCTAGAGAGAGCTCTGGGCCATATTTATACCTAATGAACCAACAACACGTATTCTCTCCTGATAAATATATGAGGGCATCACTTCTCCTTCCTTACTTTAGGTGGGCTGGGGAGTAATTCAATGGATTTAACTTAATCACTCCTAATTCTTACACTAACCCACAACCACCACAAAAGCAGACCTCTTCTAAAAGCCTAAGGAATGTGTGCCCTTGACACTCAGGGGCACCTGTTTTATTACAGATGGTTAGATAACCAGGAAGAATGAATAGAGGGCAGCCTTGGTGTCAGGAATAGGTAGCTTTCAGTCTTGCCTCTGACCTGACCCACAATTACTCTCTGACCTAATTTAATTTCCCAGAACCACAGATAATTCTCTAAGATTAAAAGTTGCATCAGTTACTGGTCTGCACTAGTAGACAGAGTTTTCATACCAGTAGTGTCTTAAAATGATAAAATCACAAGTCCACTCACAGCTCTCTGAAATTCTTTTGCTGGAGTCCTCAAGACATTCCCCTTAGATAAGCTTCAGATACCATTGCTGGTAAGCCTTGAGTCTACTTTTTTCATACTGTCCAATCTGTCTTTGGCTCCTACTCCCCACTACATATTTTTAATATGAGCAGCTAGCATTTATATAGTGTTTTAAGATTTGCAAAATTATTGTAGACAGATCGTTTCATCTGCTCCTCCCAACAACCCTGTGAGGTAGGTAATATTACTCCCATTTTATAGATGATGAAACTGAAGCAAACAGAGGTAAGGTATCTTGCCCGAGATCACACAACTTTTCCTAAGACATCATTCCCTCTTACCTAAGTACTGAGCAATAACATAGGCAGTTTACAGACATGGAATATGTCTGGAAATGTTAGTTACTTGAATAGGGCATAATTGTATGCTCACTAAATGAATTTTAATTGGTGGTTATTAACCCTTTGTGTGTCATAGACCCATTTATCCACTTGGTTACAATCTACAGAAAAACCCTTTCTCAGAGAAATGTTTTTAAATACATAAAATAAAGTACATACACCTGTCAAGAAAACCAATTATATGGAAATACACATCAAAATATTAAAACAAACAAGTTCATGGATGCCAGGTTAAATATCCTTGTCCTAATCCAAAGCTGTACACTATTCCTCTGAACTCCTGCTATCAATATAAGAAGTCAGTGGTGGGCTCCAACACCTACTTTCACTCTGCTGGGGTAAAGCCACTGCTATTTCAAGAGCAAATATTCAGAAAGCATACATGCTGAAAACGTTTCATCACAGCCAGCAATGATTTCCTGTCCTAATCGATTGGGCTGCACAATAAGTAATAGGGTGTTTGATTAATCTAAAACAAGACCCGCAGTACTAATTAAGGAGTAACCCAGGATTGCAGATGATAAATAGAAAAAACAAAAGAAAACAAAACAAAATATGTTGCTTCCTGCACCTGGGAGATAAATGAAAACTTCAGAAGCAATCTGCCTTATAAGAGATTCTGCATACTTCAGCATCACCATCCTTGGAGCGAGATGAGGCCCTTGCATTTGAATGGAATTCTTTAATTAAAAATAACAATAACTGCATCGGCTTTTTGCCTCCCAGACCAAAGTCACTCATTGGAATCATTGGCTGCTTGCTGGGAAATGAAAAATCAGGTTGTTTGATTTGTACCCACGAAGAATAAAAACATGGCAGGTATTTTTAGAATTAAATGGAAGACTTTTGGGGGGAGGGAGAGAATATCAGTGGTTCAGAAAGAAATGAGTTCTAATTCTGCCTCAGAACCTTACTAGTTATGTGATTCTGGGCAAACCATTAACCCTTTTCCAGCCTGTAAATTTGTGAAATTAATAATATGCATATCAGAGGATTATTGTGACAACATAATGAGATCATAAAGAGTTTTGCAAGTCTTATAGTACTATATAGATGTCTGGCATCATTTTCAGTATTAGTTCCATAAGAATTGCCCCCATTCTCTGGAGACCTACGATCAGATCATGGAGATAGCTAGAAGGAGAATTGAACGGGGAACAATAGTGTTATTAAGTTTCAAAGACAGTGTTTCGTGAGAAAAATACAGGTAAGAAAGTACATTCCAATGATTAGTGTTTGAGTGTAGAGAAGCAGGCTGTTTGTAAGGCGTGTTTATACGTCATTGCATGAAAAAACAATTGGACAATTCTTTCAATTTCTCCTCTACTTTGAGTTCCCAGCAGAATTTATGACTTCTTCTTTTGATGGTATAATGTAAGTGAGGTATATTATCTTGGAAATATTTTGAGGACTCCAAATATTTTTCAAACTCATCGTTTAATTTTGATCCTCAAGTAAGATAATGAAAATCGACTTCATGTCAAATATCTTGAATTCAAATCTCCAACCACTCTCACCAGCCATGTGTCCTGTGGCAAATCATTTAACCTCTCTGATAGTCAATTTCTTTACCTGGAAAATGGGTATACAGATAATACTAATTCTACTTACCTGTCAGGGTTGTTGTGAACATCTAATGAGAATATATAGACAATATTTTTTTAACTTTACAGTTCTCTCTAAAGGTCAGTTGTATAAAATGAAATTTCTCTTTGCCTTCAAATTTTAAAAGCTGCAGACATCAACTCTACTCACAGTATACATTGCATTGAGTCTAACTTAGGGAGAAACATTGGCAGATATCTCAGTTCCATGGCCAAGAGGGACAGAATTTGCACATTTTAACCTAGTGATGGGTATAGTAATTAAACAATATTAATTATGATAAGAATCTAAAAATCCCCCAAATATCCCATTTGAAAGAATCAGATGGCAACTCTGAAATAAACATTATCACATGTAATTTCTTGCATTGCTTTTCTTAGTACTAAGAATTAGAAGAATACAGGAGAAAAACTCATAATATAATCTCCAGTCTTCCTTAAAGTTTAGAACCAGATACAAAAATAAAAGAGGAGCTTGAGAGAAAACAACAAAGAACTTAGGAAGGAGGAATCATCATGAATCTCTTTGGGTATTGGAATTTCCAAGCTCAGGTCCAAGCTATAGAGCTAATTTCTAAGATTTGCATATGTTAGCCACTGCCTTCACAAAGTATAGGCTCATAGCTTCTGTGACCTTGGATAAATATGGGTTTCTGTTCATTCAAATGGATCTAAGATTTCATCAATGTATATATTCTCTCCAATGGCACAAATCCATCTATGTCTACTTATCCCATGCAACTCTTAACCATGTATTCACCATGGAAAGTCTGCCCAATATGCTGGGACCCTGCCTTCAGTTGTCCTGTTGTCATAATGATACCAGTCAAGGTCTCTAGTTATTCATCTTTTGCCCTTGTCATGTGGTCTTGGTTTATTCAACTTTAGAATGAGGAGGTCAAAATAGATGACTTTTAAGGTCCCTTCCTGCTCTAACACACTATGAATTTATGACTTTCATACTTCAGTTCCCAGTTTTGAGACTCTCTCTCTCTCTCTTTCTCTCTCTCTTTCTTTCTCTCTCTCTCTCCCTCTCCCTCTCCCCCTCTCTCTCTTTCT
>JAQQSW010021617.1:0-10627 GCA_028646575.1 Pseudocheirus occidentalis
CTGACAAAATGAGAGTCTAGTGGAGCTATTATTCCCTTCATTCTGGACACTATGCTTCTTAATGAAGCCTAGCAGAGCTTTAGTTTGCTTGCCCTCCATCTCATACTGCTGACTCCTGTTGATTTTGCAGCCCACTAAAACCCTTAAATCTTTTTCACAGAAACTGTTTTCTAGTCATTCTTTCCTCAGCCTCTACTTATACACTTGCTTTTTTTCAGCTTAGATGTAGAACTTTAAGATTCCATTGCATTTAATCTTATTTTATTCTGCTCATGTGGCCTCAAAGAGATGAGAACTGAATGGAAATGAACACTTGGATCCCTTTTCAAGAAGTTATAGCACATGGGATTTAGAGCTAGAAAAGTTAGGAGAATATTTTTTATAGATATTAAACTGTATATTTTCTGCTAGATGGCACAGTGGATAGAGCTTTGGACCTAGAGTCAGGAAGACCTGAATTTTTGTCTCCTGTCTGCCTCAGTTTCCTCATTTGTAAAGTAGGGATGCTAGTAGCATCTACTTCCCAGGGTTTTTGTGAGGATAAAATAATATTTGTAATGTGTTTTGCAAACTTTAAAGTGCTATATAAATGATAACTATTAACAAACCACAAATTGACTCTATACTATCCGTGCTATTCTTCATAAAATTTTCCTAATTATGCTTTTCCATAGTATTTCCCTTCTAGGTTGGCTCATGGACTCTTTCTTCAAAAGTCTGATTTTGTTAATTGATCTCCTATGAATTTCTGAGACCTTACCTGAATTAAACTGTCTTCTTTGGGAAACTCAGCCTAGTAAAAACACCCTTGTGTGTGTGGTGGCAAGAGACTCAGAGAACATAAATGGATTGGCCTACCTATATTATTAAAACATCAGACCACACCTTGATATTACAGGACTTTCATATTTTACATGAATTGTAGCAGGAAATAAAGAGCATGCCTTATTTCCTACCCACCAAAGACTTTCTACTTTGCTAGGTCAATGCTTTCCTTTCTAAAGACCTTCATAATTCTAGAACTTCCTCTGCTCCTTTACTTGACAAGGAGATATGACCCCATGAAATGCATCAGCTGGGGGTAAAAAAAAACAAAACCTGAACCAACCTGATTTTAATGCATGTAATAAAGCCCATGCTGAGTAGATTGATGGGTGTTTTTCATTTCAACGAAAGGCAATTTCCTCCTGGATGGAAAAAAGTGACCTTCAGTAAGTAGTAAATAACTGAATGGAAGGAAGGTCCCATCGGCTCCTAGTTTCATGGGAATCGTCTAACTGTTGATCACTTTTTAAACCTGGGGTTGTGGGGGAGTGCCATGCCCATCTCAAGTCTATTTTTTTTCTTTTCTTTCCTGACTGCAAACAGGCCCATATGTTTGCTCGTAGGAGACTGTGACAAACAGGCATTTCAATACTATTTTAGTATTTCTAAATGTACACTATGTAATCTTTTTTTCCTTCTCCTCTTCACCACATCTGTTCCTACAGCATCCCATTTTAAAGTATAATGCCCCCTTTCAATAGAATACTATTGCTATCTTTACCTTCTGTGAAAGCCTCCCTAGAGACTTCTTCTCTCTTCACTTTCAGTCTTTTTTTTTCTTTAAATTTTTAAATTTAATTTTTTTTGCAGCCTCGTTGTCAAGATTAGGTCTGCTCTTAGATCAGTGGCCTTGTTCAGCTCTTTCCTTTCATACTTTTGAAACAACAGAATTTTTGCTCCAGCATCTCGCGGGAGCATCCTTGTGTATTCTAGGGAGGCTAGGCAATGCCCATTACCAAAGCACCAGGAGGTTTTCACCATCTTAGAAAGGCTGCAAGTCACCTTTGCTATTTACATTACAAAAGGCAATGATTAGAATCTATTTCAAGAGAAAAATGTTTCCATAGATTTGTAGCTGGTCCTGCTGTTATCTCTTGAAATAATAAGAGCAAAAAGGGGTGATCATTGATGCCTTAAAGCATTGATTCCTTGATGCATAGGGATGAGTCTATCTAGCACACTTTTCTGCATGAAGTTTTGTTTTGCCTTTAGGCAGATAGAGCTCCAACCCCTCCTCTTCCACCCCTCCCCAACAATGTACAATTAGCTCTGTTGATTAGAGCACAGTGTTAATGAGGCCAAAGTTATGGGGTCATTTTCCATGTAGAAGAGTTAGCTTTGCTCTCTCCCAAGGTCATAGACTGAACCCTTAACTCATTTTGTCCCGAGGACAGTGTAAAAAATTGTGAAGGGATTAGTGTAAACTCATTACTAGAAAAATGACTCAAAGGGCAGGCTCTATTTGACCATGGTTCAGTATCATCATCTTTTTATTCCAAGGGCAGCATAACATTATTATAATAGTAATCCCTTGGGAATATATATTTATATATATGTATATATATATATATATGTATCCCAATATATATATAGCATTAGGAGATATCTTTATTCATCTTCTTGTTCTAGATTACCTTTCTAATAATTAAATTCTATTTTACAAAGGATGACCTCATCCATTAGGTATATTTAAATGGTAGATTTTTAAAAATGCTACATTTAAAGAAAGCTTTACATTTGAATTTGAGTTAAAATGGAGATTAAATGTAGAGTTCTACATTGTTAGCTCTTCACCCCCTCTGCTCCTCTTACCTCTTCTCCTTTTCTTTCCTTTTCTCTACACTCCCCCTGCTTTCACCACTTCTATTTTGATGCCATCCTAATTATTGATTAGACTCCTCTTCCTGAGTTCAAATCAGGCAGAAAATATTGAGTAACTGGGTGATCCTGGACAAGTCACTTAATGCTGTTTGCTTCAGTTTTTTCATCTATAAAATGAGCTAGAGGAGGAAATGGTAAACACCTCAAGCATCTTTGCGAAGAAAACCCAAATAGGGGTCACAAAGAGTTGGACATGACTAAAAGAATTACTGAACAACTGAAATAATCAAGAAACTATTGTCTATAGGAACAAGCCTAAATTCTTTAGTCTAGAATTCAAGGTCCTCTATAACCTTCAGTTTTTTTCTAATCTTATCACTTACTGTCTCAGGACTTAAACTCCCGTATCCCCAAACTCAGGTACAGCCTACTCATTCTTGATTCTGTACTTTTGTTCATTTAGTTTCTTTTTGTTGAAATGTACTCTCTCCTTCACTTGTATAAAATGCATCTATGCATCTTCCTTAAAGCCCATCCAGTCTTTACCATTATGCCACCTTCCATTCCTAATAAATGCAACTTGGTATATGTGGTGGAAAAACAAACTAGGCAACCAGAGATTGGACTTGGAATTAAAGAGTCGAGCTTAAATTGAAGTTCAGTCACTTTACATAATAGTTATATGACTTTGAGCAAGTTGATTTACCTCTCTTGGCCTCAGTTTCTTCATCTGTAAAAGAAGGAGGTTGGCCAGAGACTAGATTGAAACTGGGGTCTTCTTGACTCCACAGATTCAGTGGGTAGCTACTGCACCACCTAGCGGCCTACGTACAAATTGCAGGGAATTAAAAACAAACCCCATACAGTAGTCTAATTCACTTTGTTGTAGTCAGGGAATGCCATAGCCACGTGTCTGCTGCTACCTGTGCTTCTTCATGTTTCCTCAATTGAGGAATAATACTAGTAATGATAACAATAGCTAAAATTTACAGAGTACAAGGGGGCCTCACACTCTAATTCAAATCCCAAATCTAGCTCCCCTGTTTTATATACCCAGAGATAAGAATTGTTTTTAGAATTTTATAATATTTTTAAATTTTATTTCACAACATAATATTATAAATGTTTATAAATAATAAAACTTTGTTTAAAATGTAAAAACCATTCTTAGATTGTTGGGGGCTGGATTTGGCCTCTTCCCACCCTTGATAGAAGCTCTCCCCATTTTATAGAAAAGGAAACTGAATCAACTTGCCTCAGTCATACAGCTTGGTAAGTGTCTCAGGTAGGAATTGAATTCAGAATTAAGTCCAGCACTCTACCCACTGGGTCAATGAGACACCTAGAAGATCACAAAACAGAATTTTAGAGTTGGAAGGGTCATGAGTGGCCATATGCTACAAAACACACTAAAAAAACCTCCCATCCCAATAAACCAATCGAAGGCTTTGCTTGCAGAGCTCCCCTAAGGAATAACTCACAGCCTCTACTTTTGGATAGCTCTAAAGGTTGTGAAGTTTTCTCCTTACATGAAGTGCAAATTTCCTTCATGATACTTTTCACCTGTTACTTCTATTTAAGTACATGATAGATAACCTTTCAAAAACTCTTCGTATGTCTAGTAAATCATCTCTGAGCCTTTTCTGTTCCAGGCTGAACATCACTAGTTTCTTCACATGTCATTGACTCAAGACCCCAGCCACAGCAGAGTAATGGGTCTATTGTCTGCCAGAAGCTATACCTCTTCATGCAACCTAGGATTACATTAGATATTTGTGGCTGCTGCCGTATCACAATGCTGACCCATATTGAATGTTAAGCCCATTACAACCCCCACAACTGTTTCAAAGCATATGCTGTCTAATCATACTTCCATCTTGTACTTCTGAAGTCAGTTTCTCTGACCCAAGTGTTTATTTCTAATCAATTTAACTAACGCAAGAAATTAAGTCAATTTTTTCAAGAAAAGGAGGGACTAGAAAACAGTCCTGGGAGATTTCAGAAATGGGGCTATGGGGACTGAAAGAACTTGAAATCCAGTGGAGGGATAAGTATAGGGGAGAGAAGTCAAGAGATACTAATTTTGTGCAAGGCTCATAAAATATAAGACCTATAGGTTAAAGCTAAAAATGCAAAAACTTCACATTTGGATGTTTGTACAAAAATATCAGAGAGCCAGCCAGCATTATGGGATAATTACTAGCATATGTTTCCCAAGAAAAAGTAAAAATAACTAGCAGCAGGATAGGGCTTTGGATCAGGGTGAAGAAATGATGAAAGAGCTGACTTTTGGTTAGAAAGGTTAGTTTCTAAGCTTGAAATTGGGTTTTCTGTACAGTCTAATAGTAAAATAGTGAAAGAGAAAAAAGAGGCATTTTTGAACAGAGCTCGTATGAGAAGTAGTTTGCTTCAAACCATTCCCCTTTGCACACCATCTCTATATTCTGAGAGTGGAAATGCATCATTGTATGCCGTATTAGATTATTTATGTCTCTCTCTAGGGCAAGGTTTTGTGAGGCCTGCTCTTCGATCTGGTCTGTCATTAGCCCATCTCAGGCAGCCCAACTGCTTACCAGCAGGGGCACCAATGCTGTTTTCATGCTTGGCTAGGAAACATTTGTAGCTAAAATTTCATTTTATGTGCAGCTATTGGAGATTGCGGGGTCCTCTGATGGCACAGTCATGGAGATTATCGATTTCTGTTTCTTGCTAATGGGGACACTGGTTGGGGGCTTCTCTGGGGTGGCTTGTAACAATTACAAGCTGGACAGATGGAAACTAATTAAATCCTCAGAGAGGAAAAGAGCCTCAATGATGAAAGGTGCCAGTGAATTGCCACATTACAAAACCATTGTCTTGAAAATGGGGTTACAAATTACATCTTATAATTTCCTCCAAATCTGGAAGAGCTCTGTCAAATATGATTTTCATCAGGTGATTCTGTCAGAATCCAGAGCCCTGAGCTGTAGCAATAATTGAAAAGATAAAGGAAGAAAACAGTTCTTTTCCCAATGTACATGTACAATGTACAATGTAGAATGAAACATTCCCAATTCATCAGAGTCCAAGGAAATACTACTAAGGAAATAGAGGACCTTATGTTCATTTTTTTTCAGAGCTTTGCACATGTTTTATTCCACATGGAGTTCCATCAGAGTCATTGGAATTTCCCCAAACATAAAAAGTATTGCAGATATATTTGGCAAATAAGTAGATGATCATTTTTAACAAATCTTGGTATGTTCAGTGAATATAGAGAAAATCTATAAGATTCTGATATTGTTATTGAAATCTTGTCATATCTCAATGATTATTATGATTTTGTATAAAAAACTCAGGAAACAATGAACTTTGACACTCTTTATCATCATTCTTGGAGTCACAGATCTGGGTTTGGAATTTATATATGCAGTAAAGAGAAGTAGGCCACTTGAGATCAAATAAACAAGTCTACTTTAGGTTACCATATACTGAAGAATATATTGGGTCATCAGGCATTAAACATTAGTCAAGTTGTAAAGAATGATTATAACCAATGGAATGAATAATGAGAAAGAAGAAACAAAACAAAGCAAGAGAGACAGAGAGACAGAGAGAGAGAGGGAGAGAAAGAGAGACAGAGACAGAGACAGAGAGACAGAGAGGGAGAGAAAGAGAGACAGAGAGACAGAGACAGAGAGACAGAGAGAGAGACAGAGAGAGAGACAGAGAGAGAGAGACAGAGAGAGACAGAGAGAGAGAGAGAGAGAGAGAGAGAGAGAGAGAGAGAGAGAGCGCACAAGTAGTTGGCTTCAATCTACATCATGAGTCCTTTGGAGTTGTCTTATAACCTTGCATTGCTGAGAGGAGCCCAGACTATCAGTCAGTCATCACAGATACAATGTGTCTGTAAATTATGTACAATGCTCTCCTGGCTCTGCTCTCCTCAGTCAGCATCACTTTATGTAAGTCTGTCCAAGTTATTATAAAGTCCATTTGCTTCCCCATTTCTTATAGCACAGTAGTATTCCATTACATTCATACACCACAACTTGTTTAGCCATTCTCCAATTGATGGGTATCACCATGATTTCCCTTCCATTTTCTAAAGCAAAGGAGTTACCCATAGTTACTCTGCAAACAAACTTAAATGGCAGAGTCAGTTGGAATTTTGATCTAACATTTCTTCATTTATTCAGCAAGTTCTCAGTGTTTGGAGCAACAGTGTTCATTGAAGCTGCCTGTGATGGAATCCTACTAAAGCTGCCCCTTGCCCCAATATTCTAACTCATTATGGGTCCAGCCCCACTGAACAGTAGACCCATTGTACCTACCTCCCTCTTCCCCCTTTCCCCTCCAATGTCCTACCTTCTTCATGTATGCCACACTGCTCACTGGAACAACAGGTATGTCCCTGAACTCTTAGTTCCCACAGAAACTCAGGTGTGTTCATGTGATTGAAACCTAGTTACTGCCTCTACCTGGTCACTGCCCCCAGACTCATTCCCACAGAAGCAGGTGTGTTCTTATATTAAATCACAATCACATCATCCTTCTAGCTCAACACAGGACCACAATGCATACCTGTCTGTCTTGACCAGACAGGACCACAATAGCTAGTCAGTTGGAGGGCAGCATGACCAGAATGTTTAACCACCGAACCATAGATGGGACCCCTCCTCCTTTGCCTAATCCCTTAACAAACCCCTCTTGCCTTTTTAATATTAATCATATTCCTATATTCTATGTACATTTTGATTGTGTAATCAGCATCTTTACCCTATAAAAATCCCTCTGGCTCTTTCTGAAGTTGCTGGTTCCTCTTGGAACTTAGTCTGCTTCATGAGAGGCATCAGTCTCAATAAATGCCTATACTTGGATTAGAGGTGGTCTGACTCTGAATTCTTTGAGACAGTTCTGCCACAACACAGCATGAAACCACAACAGTTTTTGAGTGGGCAAAGCCCCCACTTTGACAGTTTTGGCTATCCCTCGGTTTAAACCACAATACCTGTATTTGTGACAAAGGTAAATATGTGAAGGTTGGCAAGTCATTCAGAAGTAGCATTTTGATTTCAAATGTCTTCCCGTAAGAATTTCAGGTTTGGGTTTTTTTTTCAGGTTTGAGCAGAGTGATTAAAAAAAAAAAAATTAGGAAGCTGCTGTAGCTAGGGCTGCTCAAAGTTTGTGTCTACCCCCAGGGTGATCACGTGTTTTTACCAGAGTTGGTGAAACGCTGGGTTGGTTTTACATTCCTTAATGAGTGGACTTCTACCTACAAGTTTTCAAATCAAAGGGACTGCAGAAGACAAGTCCTTCTAATTTAGTGGTCGGATATTTCTTTAAGGAAAAGAAAGGCTTCTGCTAGACTTGAAAAGAGCAGATAATAATAATGATATAATAATAGGGAACATTTACATAATGCTTTTAGGTATGCAAAGTACTTTACAGATGCTTTCTCATGAGATCCTTTATGCTGCGTGAGTGCTCAAGTTAGTTCTAACAGTTTTGCAATCACCAAATGGTGATAGAGAGGCAGTTAGAAAGGGTCAGAGGAATTAAGAGCTGGCTAACTTTCTCCCACTACATCTTCATTGCAATCCAACAATGGTGTAGACCAAATTTCCAAACAAACTGTACTTTATTCTTTTGGCATTTGGTTGGTTCAAATAGTTCCAAGTGACAGGAAGCTCACTGGCTCCTAAGCCATATTTCTGTTCATATGAAATTTTTATTTTTATTTCCAACGTTGTATCATGGTTAGAGAACTAGGTTTGGACCCAAGATGACTTGAGTTCAAATATCATCTAAGATACTCAATAGCTGTGTGACTCTGGGCCGGTCAACTAACTTCTGTGTTCATGGGCTCAAAGATAAGAGGACTGGAAAGAGCCTGAAAGGCCCACAGATCCCCTGTTTTATAAATGGAGAAAATAGGAACAAAAGATTTTATGACTTAACCTAAGATTACATAGGTTGTCAATGGAGGAGGTGGGATTTGAACAGAAGTCTTTACATATTTTGTCTCTGGTCAGTTTCCTAGGACTTAACAAATATAGATGGTATTATGAATTTCCATGAAAATGACAGAGACATGGAAACCTGTAGTCTCTGAAGAATCAAAAACAACCATTTCCTTAGCGGGTAATGGTGGGATGCACAATGGACTTTAGCAGACTGTGTTATATATTACAAATAAGGAAATACAAACAAGAACCTTAGTAAAGGATGTAATCAAAGAAACATAATAAGATGGATGGCCAGTTGTGTGGAGCTATGCCACACTAGGAGGTACAATCTAGCTACACCAATGACCTGATTTAAGACTGTATTTCCATATGCTCTAGAATCACCTCCCTCTCCAGTTGTGACTTTTAACATCCATTGAATTTAATAACTCACTTTTTATAGGGATGTCACTTATTACTGTGCTGAGATAGCATTGGAAACTTAAAAATATCCCCTCCCCACCAATTTCAAATAGCCACTTACGATAATGTTATAATCTAAATTGAATTTTCCTCCCCATGCCCACTTCTTCTAGATATTCTAAAAGCAATAGAAGGAAAAGGTGTATTTGCAGAAATTTCTAGATAGTCTGAAGAAAATAGAAAGAAAAAATGGTTAGGTTTAAAATTTAAAAGCAAACACCCCTTCCCTCCCCACTAAATCCAGACCAAACCAAAAAACCAGGGAGAACATTCTGAGGAAGCAGAGAATTAAGTAACCTATGGTCAGGATTAGTACTTAATCTCATTGATGGCTGCTGATTGTTTTATCCTGATCCTATCTACACTTTCTACTTGTTCCAGCTGTTTCTAGGCTATACCCCATCTGGTCAGCATCATGTATCCTTTGTTTTTTTTCCTCTGTGAATTGTTTTACAAAGAGATTTTTAGTTCATGCTTAACATTTTCCTGCTCTGCTCACATGGGACACCACACTCATCCTCAGCTTCTTGCCAGGAGAAAGAAGCCTGAAAGCTGGGGAATCCTCTTTTCTCTTTTTCTCCACTTCAGTTCCTGAAGAAAAAAAATGATTGGGTGGAAATATCTGAAGGCTAAAGGACACAGAGACCTCTGAGAACTGTGGAAAAATTATACCTGCACACATCTCCCAACTAAAAAAGTATCCATAATTTCCTTCATATCAGTGTCATCAAGTCTCTGATATAATACACTCTGATTGAAAAAGTTGTTCTGGTCAAGTGACAAGAGGAAAGGATAATTGCCCTTGTTATCCTTACAATGTCAAGAGGAATTGAAGGCTCCTCACCTGGTGAAACAACCCTCTGTGATAAAAACTTACAAGGGAACATGGATAAGAGTCACACAAGAGGGATAGTTATGGATACATTGTGATCTGAAACATTGGAGGGAATGAGATCATAAATTTATTTGAATATTTGAGAAAATAGACCCAGCATTTGTCACTGGTCAGAATTTAAGTTAAATTTTGTTCAATATTTTTTAGTGGCTGTTGTTCTTGGTTTTGTTTTCTTTTGCTTTTAGGAAAATTGCTTCCTTTACATACATTTAGTCACCATCCATTTTAGTGCTCAGTGGCAATACAAAATACTTCACCTCTTTGGTTTGAAATGGGAGGCAGCTGACATTAGTGATATCACACTAGGAGGGTCAAATATATATGATATAATGATGCTCGTATTCCCTATGAAAGGCTCACTCACCGGGAACTCTAAAATTCTCTTAGTCTATGGGACTTACCACTCAGAGGACTTTGAATAGAGCACACAGCAAATTCTAGAGAAATAAGAATTAGAATGTAATTTTTTTCTTTTTTTTCTTTTTTTCTTTTAATTTATTTTCTTGGTTACATCATTCATTTCCACAAGGTTTTGAGTTACAAATTTTCTCCCCTTTTTGCCCCTACCCCCCAGCCCAGAACATTGATCCCACTGTAAGGCCCCTCCCACAATCTGTGCCCATTTTATGCCCTCCTCCAACACCCCTCTAGCTTTCTAGCAGGGCAGGGAGGGGCT
>JAQQSW010021618.1:0-10627 GCA_028646575.1 Pseudocheirus occidentalis
TTTTCCTCAACTGGTAGCTAGGCCTAGACTGTGCTGGCCGCAGCAAATCAGGGGTGAGCATTTCCTGGCCCTCTGGGGTCAGGGGGATATTCCCCAGAGCATCCTGTCCCTCTATAACATCTAGACACAGAAACAGGTCACCCAAGGTGGGCATAATTCTGGGGGGTGTCCCCTGGAGCTTTTTGCCCCTTGTAGTGTCAGGGTCTTCTCACCCTGACAACAGGTCTGTCAGGGCCACTTTCCCTGACAACAACTCTGGCAGAGGCAACCTGTTACTCACCACCTCAATTGAAAAGGTGCCAGCGCCTTCTCTAGAACAGAAGAGTCTCAAAGGTTCGGAGGTGCAAACAGAAGGTTTATTGTTGAGTCCTCTCCATTGGGGAAGCCTAACAGCAACATTTCAAGATCCATGACTGAACCCCAATGGCCGAACCCCGACTTCCCCCAAACCCCAGTCTTATATAACACTCAGATGCACCTTCTACATCGGATAAAAAAAACAAGGTCCGGCTGCAAAGATATAGCCAAATGTGGGGGTGGGAAGTTGCAGTAACAATGGCTTCACCTGGCCCCAGGGTAAGGAGACATCATCTGGAAAACCTGGTTTCTACACGCAAGAGAACTCTAAGCACTGCTGCTCCCCATGGCCTTTGAGAGACCTGGAGAGTCCAGCATGCCCCAAACTCCACGTGACCCAGACTTTTCCAGGGCCTCAACTCTCCCTGTGCCTCATCCCAACCACCTGCAACCTGCAAGTATTTCCCAGACCCTCACATTGTAGGATCAGGTTACGTCCTATGGA
Source organism: Pseudocheirus occidentalis (assembly GCA_028646575.1). Taxonomy (NCBI): domain Eukaryota; kingdom Metazoa; phylum Chordata; class Mammalia; order Diprotodontia; family Pseudocheiridae; genus Pseudocheirus; species Pseudocheirus occidentalis. Next base: position 803 of record JAQQSW010021618.1, read on the forward strand.
TCAGGTTAAATTGCCTGACTCATCTCCTGGATTGATTCTAGCAGTCCAAACACCCAGCTTCCTGGGGGACCCTGAGACGTCGGGCTACTCTCCAGTTCTAGTAGTGGGCCCACCGCAGGTGTAATTCATGAGGATATTCCTGCATATCATACCCCTTTAGGGATCAGGTTAAATTCTTGTAGCCTTTGGGTCCTGTTTTGTGTTTTGGACTGGATTTTTTAACACTCAACTCAGGTTACATCCTTGGGTCCTGATTGCCTTTAGGTTACCTGCTCTTTCTGTCTATTTTAGATATTTTCAAACCAGAAGGGTGAGAGCCTGGTGGTCTTTTTATTATTTTGTGTTTTTTTTCTTGTAAGTCTGTGGGTTTTTGTAAGATTTCCTCTTTTTCACTCTTTCTAAAGTGAAAGTACATTTCCCCTTTTTCATTTTTTTAAGTGAATGCATTCTTACTCTTAAGGGATGGGAGCTTCCGCCAGTCATCATTTCTATGAAGTTTTGATGACCCTGTGGAGAGGCACTTGGACTCTGGTGGCCCAACCGTTCTTGGGAAGGGGAGGTGGGCTCTAGGGGTTTTGCAAGATCAGAGTGAGGATTCAGACTCTTCCCTGAACCTTCTCCTCCCTCCTCCCCCAGGTCACCATGGGGCCCCTTGCTCTACTGCTGCACCTTTGTTGGACTGTCCACCACCATTCCCTTCCTCCCCAGATAGTCTTCCAGATTCTTTACCAGGCTCGGATGAAAGGGAAGGTAAGCTCTTCTCTCCCCCTCACATTCGAAATGGGATGAGTTACCACCTTCAAGTTTCCCCTTCTTCCCATTTGCCCACTATGGGTCCTGGCTACCTTGCTTGTCCTCCCTGTCCATCTGCTACTCATATTCCTTTTGGTTCTATATTGGGGTTAAAAACCTTTAAGGTTTCTGATTCCCAAGAAAATTTTTCTCATAAATATGTCAAATGCCTTTCCTGGACCCTAGTGGTTGCAACTCAGGCTGGACCCCAACTAATTCATAAAAGGTCCAGTCCCTCCAACCTTAGACACTGTAAACGAATGGGTCATTGCTCTTATTGTTGCTCTCATTGCAAGGGGGGCCATCTCCTGCATAACTGCCCTCACAGGGCCTCCTCCCGTAATTCTCCTAAGGTCCTGTCATTAGAGAATTGAAGGGCCTGAGACCCTCTCCTCCTTGACCCCTGCAAGCCCCAGGTCCAGGTAAAGGTCTCTTTTTCTGTGCCTTTTGAATTATTCTCCTTTGCCTTAAAAATTGTTATTTATTATTCCAGGCCCCCTAAAGGAGACCAGACCTCCTGAAAGGGCTCTTTTTTGATATTTGCTCTTTTTCCTATTCCTGATACTTATAAATTGAGGGCTACTGGTGGTTTCATCTCTTGTCCTTGGACCTCTGAACAGACTGTGGATCTAGATCATGGTACTGTTACCCATTCTTTTCTTGTTCTGCCTGATTGCCCTTACCCCCTACAGGGTCAGGATTTGCTCCATAAATTACATACCACTCTTTATTTTGATGAGGACTGGGCTTCATTAAACTTCACTCCACAGTCCCAGTCTCCTTCTTCCTCTTCCTGCCCTGCTTTCCTTGTTACCTTATCAGTAACCTCTGAATTCCTTCTTCATGAATCCTCTCCTGCCCTGGTTTCCAGTCCTTACTTAGAGAAGCTCCTTTCTCAGGTTCCAGAGGTCTGGGCTGAATCCAGTTCTCCAGATTTGGCTGTACATCACCCTCCAGTAGTAGTCCAACTTTTATCCACAGCATCACCTATTTCTGTTCGTCAATATTCCATGTCTCCTGAAGCCCATTAGGGATAGCGGTCCATATCTCTGGCCTCTTGAAGACCGGCATTCTTGTTCCCTGTCAGTCCTCCTGGAATACTCCTTTGCTCCCAGTCTGGAAGCCTGCTACTTCAGATTTCTGCCCTGTTCAAGACCTCTGGGAGGTAAACAAACAAGTTGAGACTATACACCCTACTCTTCCTAATCCTTACACTCTTCTTAGTCTCCTTCCTCCTTCCCACACTGTCTACACTGTTCTTGATCTAAAGGATTCTTTCTTTTCAATTCCTCTGGCTCCAGCAAGCCAACCTATCTTTGCCTTTATTTGGATTGACCCCTCCTCTGGTTTTTCTGGCCAGTTGACCTGGACACGTTTGCCCCAGGGATTTAAGAATTCCCCAACCCTTTTTGATGAGGCCCTTCATAAGGACCTTCTGTCCTTTAGGGAAAGCCATCCCTCTTGTTCTCTCATTCAATATGTTGATGATTTATTGTTAGCTGCACCTTCTGAGGCAGAGTGTTCTGAGGCCACTGGTTCCCTCCTGTCCTTCCTGTCTCTCCTTGATTCTCTTGGGTACTGCGTCTCTGCTATAAAAGCACAGTTGTGTAGTACCTCTGTTTCATATTTGGGATATTTGTTAAAGGCCAGTCATCACTCCCTTTCTGATGCCCGTATTCAAGCTATTCTTAACATTCCAGTTCCAACCTCCAAGAAACATCTCTGTGAGTTCCTCATAACAGTAGGCTACAGCTGCCTTTGGATTCTCAGATTTGCAGATCTTGCAGAACCTCTTTGCTATGCCATTGCTTTGGTCTGGACCCAGGAAGTGCAGACTTCTTTTGATTCTTTGAAACAGGCTCTTGTTTCTGCCCCTGCTCTTGCCCTTCCTGATATTTCTAAACCCTTCTTCCTTTTTGTGGCCAAAGCAAGAGGCGTTGCAAAAGGGGTCCTCATTCAATCCCTAGAACCCTGGAAGAGGCTGGTTGCTTACCTTTCTAAGCACCTAGATACTGTGGCCTCTGGGTGGCCTCCCTGCCTCCGGGCAGTGGCTACCACAGCTATTCTTGTAAAAGAGGCTGATAAACTCTCTCTAGGTCAACCCCTCACTGTCTTTGCTCCCCATTTGGTTGAGTCCCCAGTGGATTTCTAAGGAATAGATACACAAATATAATTTCAGGTATTATAACAACTAAAATAATTGATTTAAATCTGTTACAATCTCTTGCACCATCAAGGACCACATTGATAATAGCCCTGGACTCCTAAATCTCTCTTCTTTTGGGAAGTCATGTCATAAATTGAAAAAGCATTAGGTTGGAAAATTTACATAAATTTTTTTGGAAATAATCAGATTAAGATTATTAAATTGGCTACTATTTGATTTGGAGTTTTAATTTAAATGATTAAATATGTTTTATTATAGTACTGAGCTTTCTTGTGAACTTTGGTAAATACCAGTTTCTCTTATATAGATGCTGCTATACTCTAAATGCTGCTACTCTAAGTACTGTATTACCAAAGACACAAGAAAGAGTCTATTAAACATGAAATTGTCCATCAAGTTTTATTGTATCAAATGTTTAAATGATCTGGTAATTATGTAAAGCAACACTTTTTAAATCCTCTTGTAATTTTATAATGTTTACACTTATCCATGGGAAAAGGCAAGATTATTGGGCCCCAAAAAAGGAAGCTTGTTTCTGTTATGAAGTTCCTACTTAACAAATTTTCCTTCTCGTAGATTTTAATTTTGTCCTATAGTCTGGTTTTTATATCAGGGAGGAGTCAAGTATGGCTGATAGTGTTATTTAGTTTTATTTGAATTCTTGTATTAATTATATGTTCTAGCAAGTTTTAAAACTGCTCTGGTTTTGGGTTGCAGAAATTTCTTTTGAATTGAGTAATATCTGTTAGGGTTAAAATGGAAAGTTGTGTAAGACAATGCAGTATTATTTTGTGTTTTTAAATTGGCTATGATTTTAAAATAATGTTTGTTAGCTTTAAATTCTGTATACAATTTGATAAAAGTGCTGTAAAATTTAAAATTATGTTGGGCTTGAGCATTCAAGATGAGTCCTTGTTTTAAAATTAGGAATTTTTATGATTAGGGATTGCAATGTGTAATTGTTGTTTTAAATTATTTGTACCCTTTTGAGTTGTAGTAGATAAGATTCTGTAAACTAGGTTATCAAGTTCCTGAAAAGCATATTGGACACTTTAAAGTCATACCAAATTTAATATTGATACAATTATTTTTAAAATTATATCAGAGATATTTTAGTTGAGGATAAAACACCCTTTCTGAGAGCTTGTATAAGAACAGGAGCAATCTATTTCAGGTTATTGGAGGGTGTTACTAAAGGATTGTTGGGACTGTTAATTGGCTTTCTTTGAGTCAAACTCCAGAAATAAGAGGAACTGCCTAAGCCACTGAGCTGCCTGAGCCACCAACTTATGATGCCAGACTTGTAAAATGAGCCACTGACACCTGATGCCAAACCCTGTGGTGCAAATCAAGGTCGGGGAACGACTGTTCTGCATAAGCCGAGGTAGGATTCCCCTGATTCCCCCAAAAGCACTCGGCAATTTTAACACCTGGCCATTCTATCCCCTGGCAATTTCAAGTTAGCTCCATGCTGACTACAGCTGGGTAAACATCCTGCCTGGAGTTGACACCCTAAAGTTAGGGGATTATGGTCCCCTTATTCTTATTTTGTCCCCATTCTTGGTAATAACCTTCAATAATCAATGACCTTTAGAATTCAATGGGGGCTCCTATATAGATCTTACTATCTGACAGCTGCTGCAGCCTGAGCTGCTGCCTCTCTGGGCCCCTCGGCCCTGCCACTACTTCCTCTTTCCCTCTTTGCCCTCTGATGATTCCTTCCTGGCTAAGAAAGGGGGGAGGAAGGATAGGCATCTGGACACCCACGGACATGAAAAATTTCAATTTTCATTTTCTACGTTTCTGGGTAATATTCTTATGAGCACAGTCACCAGATGCTCATGGAGAACTCTGACAGGGAGGGTTGTGGCCGGTGGTGGTTTTACTTTGCTTCCCTGTGCCTCCCAGTAAAGGGGGGTAAAGTGAAGCCACACTCTTCGAAAGGCCGTGAGAACTTTTTATTATTAATGCTTCTATTAATCATTGAGTTCCTTCCTGCAAGGCCCCCACCATGCAGTCTGTCCAAGAGGCCCTGCCTGTCCTAACAACTGAGCTGTTCCTGGGGAGTCTGTGCTGCTGTGGGAACACACAGCTTCTGGTCCTGAGTCTGCATGAAGGGACCCTTGCACGGCCATCCTGGCTGCTCCATCCAAGTCTTTTTGCGTAGTCACGATGATGAGATAAAGACATCCCAGCCTGGCCACACCATAGTTAAGTGAATTCTACACCAAGGCAGAGACTCTCGAGGACCCAAAAGAGACTGGGACTGTTTTGTGCCATTCATTTTACATAGTCCTGTGTTCCCCAACATCCCCATTAGGAAGTCACCCTGATGTTGGCTGGACTGTTTGCGAAGAACTCCTTGCATCTGAGGATGGACCATTTTGGGCTTTTAAGAACTTTGCCCATATTTTATTTGCTCTTGTGTTTATTTTTTATCTGTAGTAATTATTGGGGATAGTGGTAATATGTTCTGGGGTCTGTTTATGATCTGTTGTATTTATGTCATCAGTCTGGATATCATTTCATCACTTCTTTTTCATGATAATTGTCAAAGCCTCCCCCCACAATTTATTTGTGACAACTTGTTAAGTTTATGGGGAATCAAAGCTTGTTTGGGGGGAACATTCCTGTCACTTTGCAGAAGGAAAGCCCCCATACTTGTGCTGTCTTTCCCATCTTTGACTTTGTGGTTGGGTGGATCAAAAGTTATAGAATCTTTGATCAACACAACCACAGAGAAAAAGTGAGGAATCCTGTCACTGTTGGCAAGCCCCCATGACCTTATTTATCATGCCTTCTTGACCTTTTGGTTTTGTTTGACTATTGTTTGTCAAAGATTCGGCCATTTTCATAAAGAGAAAAAGTGAGGAATGATATGCCCTAATTCAAGTCCTGGGTCACCTACCCACCACCTGAGTGTGGCCCACCTGTGTCCTACCATTAAGCCCCTTGTAATAATTTGTAACTGCTTAAGGCAAAAGTCTGGGCATGTTGCCTAGATGTTGCCCATGTTGCTTCCCCCTTACTTCCTCAAATTAGCATTCTGCATTTTTCCTTATACTGTACAAGGATTGGCCTGGGGTACAAGGACTGTATCTAGGGACCACCCCCTATCCTGTCCCACTGACCAAGCAGGGTCCCTACACCCTTTCCCCAGAACATAACCCTGGTCTATTCTGGAATTTTCCAGTTCTCCTTTCCACTTGACCCTGTACCTGGACCCCACACCCTCTGCCCGGAACATGACCCTGGAACTTTCCAGTCCCCCTCCTCATGACCCTGTCCCTCACCCTGTTCTGGGAGGGACCCTTATGTCATTGGGGGTTGGACCCTTATGCTTTTGTAGCCCTGCGCCCGTATTCCCCAAATAGCTAACCAATCTGCTCTTCTAGCTTCTGTAACGTCATAGCTTTGGCTAGCCCCCTTTCTGGTTGTAGTTCCTCTTTTTGGTCTGTATAATAAAGTCTGGGATTCATTTGAGACTGACAATTTGAGTGAGAACTCTGGCAGTCGCGTGCTTGATCAATAAATCCACACCTAAATTTACCTTGAACCCAGGTCTCGGCTGGCTCTTATTCTCAGCACAACACTACAAGTTCCTGTGGGTCCAGAAGACAACACTTCTGGATACAAAACACCATATAGCAATAATTCTTTATTGATGCCTTGATTACCTTTGTGCTCCCCTCCATTAGGTCTATAGCATAGCCCATATATCACATTTCCAGAGGACCTGATTTTGTCTCTCTCTATCAATAGTTGTAAATTTCCGTATTATATACAAGATCTGTATATGTACAACCATGTTCCCAATTCTTCGAGTGTCATACTAACCTAAATACTGAATAAACAACAAATAACTGATTTAAAAAAAAGAAATTACATGTCCAGGATATCTGTGTTTCCTGTATATAGCATGTGTCTGTAAGATACAAAGATAAGTCCCACTATTCAGGACAATGTCTTCTCCTAGGTATCCAATTCTTTAGTGGTTACAAACAGGAAGAATGCTCCTGTTTGGCCTTATCTGGTCTTAAAGCTGCTGACACAAGAAAAGGCATTTTTAGAGCAAAGCAAAGAATATCTGGTTGATTAAGTCCAGTTTTGGTTCCTCATTGGGGCTGAAATGACCTTAAATGATTATCACTGAGAACTACTGAAGTACATTGATTAGGAGATAACATAGTCAGACTTGCACTTTAGCAACGTCAGAGGGCAAGAGAGGGGTTATGCAAGAGATGTTGCAGAGATGCTACTGACAGTCCTTGGCAACAGATTGGATATGGGTAGTGAGAGACAGTGAAGAATCAAAGAAGATAACTAGTTTGGGAGTCTACAAAAAAATTGGTAGAATTTTTGGGAAAGAAAATGAATACAGTTTTGAACATGTTGAGTTTAAGATACCCAGTTTGAGATGGCCAGTAAGCGACTGGAGATTTAAGACTAGAGGTCAGCAGAGAGGTTAGGGCTAGATTGAGAATTATCAGGTGATAATTTGATGCACTGTAGCTGATGAGATTACCAAGTAGAGATGTATGGTGGGAGAAGAGAATAGGTCCCAGGACAGAGCCCTGTGGGATATCCACATTTAGCTAGTATGACCTGGATGAAGATCCAGTAAAGGAGACTAAGAAGAAGCAATCAGAGATATAGGAGGAGAACTGGGAGCAAGTGGTATTCCCCACAAACTAAAGAGAGTGCCAAGGAAAATACAATTTCAAAGGCTGCTGACAGTTCAAGAAGTCTGAAGACAGAATAAAGGCCATTAGATTTGTCAAATTAGAGATCATTGCATTGGTAACTTTAGAGACAACAATTTTGGTTGCAAGATCAAGTTAGAAGTCAAACTGTAGAGAGTTCAGGGAATGAGAGGAAAGAAAGTAGACCTTTTCCTATTGCCTACAGACTTCTCACTGTCTCTTTTTGCTCATATGGGTTGGCAAAAACTCATTTACTTCAGTTTCTCTTTGAATTTTTTGATTATTTCTAAATTTGGTATTCAATTTTTATTTTAATCCTTAATGAAGTGATTGTAAGAAAACTATGATATCATGCTTCCACTTACTCCACCATCTTGAGACCTGGAATTTAAATTTTCATATGTGGGCTTTTTAGATCACTAAAAGTATCCTGTATTTGCTTAACAATACAGTACTGCTGTATTTTTAAAAATCAACTTTTACTTATTTTTAGTTTGCATCATTCATTTACACAAGATTTTGAGCTACAAATTTTCTCCCCATCTTTCCCCTACTCACCACCGCAAAATGTCGATCCCACTGTATACCCCCTCCCCCAATCTGCTCTCTCCTATATCCTCCCCCATCATCCCTCTGACTTTCCAGTAGGGCAAGATCGATCTCCCTACCCCAGTGCCTATATATCTTATTTTCCAGTTGCAAGTAAATAATAATAATAATAATAATAATAATAATAATAATAATATATGTATATACACATATATATGCATATATTTTAAACATTTTATTTTAAAACTTTAAATTCTAGATTCTTTCCCTTCCTCCCTCATCACCCAGTCCCACTGGAAAGACAAGCAATTCAATACAGGCCTTATATATGTAGTTATGCAAAACATCTCCACAATGGACATATTATGAAAGACTGATTATACTTCCCTCCATCCTATCTCGCTCACCCACTTGTTCTGTTCTCTACTTTGGCCCTGTCTCTTTACAAAAGTGTGTGCTTCTAACAACCCTTCCCCCTAACCTGCCCTCCCCTCCATCATGCCCCCTCTCATCCCCTTTCCCCCTACTCTCCTGTAGGGCAAAACACCCAATTTAGATTATATGACATTCCCTCCCCAAACCAAATTCAATGAGAGTAACCCACTCCCTTTTGCCTTCCTGTTCTTTCCCTCCATTGTAACAGTTATCACTTGCCTCTTCCATAAGAGGCAATTAACCCCATTCTGTCTCTCTCTGATAACTTTCATTATATTTCCCTCCCACCTCTCAGCTTCACCTTTTAAAATATCATCCCTTCCTATTCAATTGATCCCATGCCCTCTGTCCATGAATATCTGTACATACACACATGCACACACATATATGTATATATATATACACACCCTCACATATGTATTCATACACATATATACCCTCTTGTACAGACATATGTGTATGTATACATATATATATTTGTATACAAATATATAAATATATAAAAATAATATATAAATAAAATATAAATATATATAAAATAATATATAAATATATATTTAAACATATATATATTTATATACACACACATTTATATTCCCTTCAACTGACCTCATACTGAGAAAAGTTTCATAAGTTATAGTTATCTTAGGCATGTAAATAGTTTGACTTTGATAAGTTCCTTATGATTTCTTTTCCATGTTTACCATCTCATGCTTCTTTTATTTGAATGTCAAACTTTTATTCAGCTCTGGTTATTTTTCATCAAAAATACTTGAAAATCTTCCACCTCATTGAATGACCTCATTTTCCCCTGAAAAATCATACTCAATTTTGCTGGGTAGGTGATTCTTGGTTTTCATCCTAGCTCCTTTGATCTCTTGAATATCATATTCCAGGCCTTTTAACCCCTTAATGTACAAACTGCTAGATCCTGTGTTATCCTGATTGTGTTTCCACAGTATTCAAATTGTTTCTTCTTAGCTGTTTGTAATATTTTCTCCTTGGTCTGGGAACTCCAGAACCTGGCTATAACATTCCTAGGAGTTTTCTTTTGGGGATCTTTTTCAAGAGATGATTGGTGAATTCTTTCAAGTTCTATTTTGCTCTGGTTCTAAAATATCAGGGCAATTTTCCTTGAGAATTTCTTGAAAGATGATTTCCAGGTTGTTGTTTTTTTTT
>JAQQSW010021619.1:0-10627 GCA_028646575.1 Pseudocheirus occidentalis
CGCCTGCTGCCCTGCCTGTAGCAACAGATGTGCTTTCTGTCTTGTGGAGAGTTTTGGAGCTTGAAAATCTGTTTAGCGTCCCATTTTATGAGTTTTTTAGTGTGTTTGTGTGGGAGCTGTGGTGCTTTGCTGCTTCTATGCCTCCATCTTGGCTCCGCCCCCAACACTAGTGATTTCTTAATTGACAAATCTGATGGCCTCTTCTTAGTCCTTATTCTTCTTGACCTCTCTGCTGACAGCATTAGTCATTTTTTTCCTCCTGGACCCTTTCTTTTCACTGGATATTCATGACTACTTCCCTGGCTTTCCTATTGTCTGTCTGATTGTTACTTCTCTGTCTCCTTTGCTGGTTTATTATATATCTCCTGTTGTAAGTGTGTTTTTGTACAGTTTGGTCCTGGATCCTCTTTTATTTTCTCTCTCAGTGAACTCATTAATTCCTTTGTGTTGAATTATCTTTGTGAAGATGATTCATACATCTGTATGGCCAACATCAGTCTCGTTTGCATTTTAGTGTTTTGAATTTTCACACACTCTGCCTCTGTTCTCCAAAACCTACCTCTATTCCAAACCTTGATTTTTTTGTCAAATGTTCCATCATTTATACCAATCCCACAGGTTCCTAACCTCGGTATTCTTTATGCCTTATTCTCCTTCACATATCCAGTCACATGCCAGGTCTTTCCATTTCTAACTCTACAAAATCTGATCCCTTCTATCTATTCACACAGCCACCACCTAAGTTTAGTTGCTGTAAAGCCAAGCACAAGCAGCTTTCCTGAAGACTGCTGCTGTAAGTTGCTTTAAGGTTCTGATCACATAGTATAGTGAACTCTCTGTTTATTCAGCAGTAAACTCAAGCAAAACATTCACAGAAACCAAAGTACAACATTCACAATGACATAACATTAACAACTTATTATTAAAGTGGCCACATTGTCTTAAACAAAAGATATCATTCAGTAAGTCACAATTTGAATCAGTGGATATAAAGTACTCATCTAAAGTCTTCTTTCATCTTGATTGGAGTCTGGCTTCTATTCACCCTTAAGTGTAACTTTTTGTACCTTAAGGAGTACAAAATACAAAGTACTAAGTCTCCCACCCCTAGGTCACAGTAAATCATGATCTTGTCAGTCAGCTCTAAGTACCCAAGTAAAGGTCCTTTTATCTTGACTGAGGCTGGCTTCGAGACTCCATGGTTCCTCTTCCATGCTCACAGCTCTTGTCTGAATTCACCCAATTGTCCCCAGAATTAACAGGCAGGCTGCTCCCAGCTCCTGATCTAGCTCCTGGTCCAGCTCCACAAGTTTAATAGAGTTATAATAATATTAACACACATTGCTAGCACTATCATCAATTCACTTTCTGCCTGTGAAAATAACACAGAGCAGCAGACAAGGTCTCTGTCTGAGAAATCAACACAAATCATTAGTAAAGTCCCAGGACGTCTGAAAACGTCAGTAAAACCCTCCATCAGGACTTCTATATACAGACAACAAGAAAGTCCTGTTCAGGGCTTCTGAATGAGAGCAGTAAGGTCCCAGGTCTTCTGTAATAGCAGCAACATCCTCTGTCAGTGGACAGTTCTGACAAAGTAACATCAGCACAGACAAAGTGCCAGCACCACAGCCATCCTTCCTCCCAGCTCTGCGTGGCTCCAGCTTGTGCTCCAGCTTTTATATGGCAAGTTCCTCTTACTGTGGGCTTCCCAAGTTCTGTTTCTAACGAAGACTTGATACAATCACAGGCAAGGCTCAAAGACACTTGAAGAACTGAAACAAGGAACTAAGTAGTGAAACAAGTTGCTAAGTATTCCTTTGCTTGCCACTAAATTGTTTATCTAGATTGTTGCAACAACCTCCTAATTGGGCTCCTACCTCAAGGCTTTCATTACTCCAGTCCATCCTTCACCCTGCTGCCAAAGGATTTTCCTCAAGATCTAGCTGTGACTTCTTATGACCTGTTAGAAAAAAAATGTAAACTCTTTTATTTAGTTTTCACAACTTGGGTCCAAACTATCTTTCTAGCTCTATACATAGTGATCTAGCCAAACTCTCTATTCCTCATATACAAGACTACATCTTCAGTCTCAGTGCTGTTTCCCTGGCCATTCCTCCAGGCCTAAAATGTACTATCTTTACCTCTTCTGCATAGGATCTCTCTTTTTCTTCAAGATGCTGCCCAAGCACTACCTTCTACTTAAAATATTTCCTGATTCCTTGAAGTCTTAATACCATTTCCCCTAACAAACTTTCATTTGTACATGTCTTCTTTATATTTATCTCTGTATACTTAAATGTGTGCATGTTATGTTCCCTGATAGAATGTAAGTGTTCCTTGAGAGTTGCTATTATTTTGTTCTTTATGTTTTCATTCCTAGTGGCTAGTATAATAGATTCTTAATAAAGTCTTATTGATTGACTGATTCTTTTTAAGTTCATATAGATCCATTTAAAAGTATTCTTTGATTTTCATATTTTGGTTGGCCTCTTAATCAGCCCAACTTTGTTATCTGCCAACCCACATCTCTCCATCTCATCAACAAGTATATTATGAGAGTCTTTATCAGAAGTCTTGCCAGACTTCCTTTAGATGTATTGTATTCCCTTTTTCATTATATGTAATTCATAAAAATGTAGTCTACCCCCCAATCAGGCATTATTTGTTTTTATTGAATTTATGCCGAACTGTGGCAATCATTTCTGCTTCTTATAATGTATTCTAGAATTGTCAGGAATCAAAGTGAAGTACACGGAACTCTACTTTGAAAACTGAATCTACTCTTCTCCTTTTTGGAAACTAGGATAATATTTCCCCATCTCAGCTTCATCAAGATCTTTTCCATACTGCATAATTTTCTAGTTTTTCAAAGGTTATCAAAAGTGATTCAACAGTCATACTGAAAGTTCCTTTATTACCTTAACATATGCTTCATCTGCCTTTCCTGGTTTCTATGCATTGAGAATATATACCATCCTCACTTATTTGGAGTATGAGTTCTCCATTAACCATTTTTGTCTTGTGCTGAAGAGCCTACTTAGAAGAGAAAGAAAAAGTAAAATACAAGCTAAGCAGTTCTGCCTTCCTTCTATCCTACATTTAAAAAAAGAGAAAGCACTTTGAAATCCATAACATTCATATAATTTGTCTATGGGGCCTTAATAAACATCTTTTTGTAACAATATTGGAAAAGATCTTTTGTTGCCAAGACCATCACGGTATGAGACATTTCTCAGATAGCTGCCTTCTTTCTACAGTGAGTGATATTACAAATATCATCACTTTAAAGGAGCAAGAATCTCTGCTGTGAAGGTTGTAAGGTTATTTTTCTGAGAATATGCAGTCCTTAGGTACTGAGAATTTAGAATGAACTTATTGATTTATTTCATTTGATTTTAATTGCCTTTTTGAGAGATGATCTCTAATGTACCCACAGTCATTTTTTGGTACAGGGTTTTGGGCAATATCAGTGTAGTGAGTTACTCTAAAAAGTAATTTCACTGAGGATCACAGATATAATTTGCTTACAGCCAGCTAACATCTCTAAGCAGATGAGCTGCTTGTTATATTATGCCTAGTGTAAAGTTTATTTTTTCTTCTTAAAAGAGTTACATGCATCTTTAATAAAATATTTTGACAGTAATGGAGTATTGAGATCATTCATAAATTAAAATTTTGCTATTATTGGATCCAGTAAGTTTTTATAGAAAGAGACGGGAAAATTGTTCATCAGCTGTGAAAAAACATGAGGGATACTTTTCCATGTAATTCTGATTCACCTAAGAAGTTTATATATTGTTCTATTTTGGGTTGTTTTTATATCATATTTTGATCACACTTTCCATATGTTCTGAAGGATAGTGGTGTGCCCTTGCTATGATTTTATTTCCACTGTAACTCACCATCTTTTACTTTAATCCTTAAACCATGCATGTAAACTGGTTGGGAGCAGGGGACATAGAAGAGGAGACATCCCAGATGAGAATATTTTAGTAACTTTTTAAAAAAATTAAATATCTTGGAAGCCTTGTTTGTTTAGTATGAAAAAGGCACATTCCTGCATTGCCAAAAATATAATTAATAAAATTGACAAAGAAAACATTATCCTGTCATCCTTATTATATTAATGTTACATCAGGATCAAAGAACTCAGAGACAGCCTAATACTTGTTATTATGTATATTTAGATTCATACAGTTTTAAAGCTGAAAAGATCTTAGATATCATCTAGTTGAACTTATTAATTTTAACAAATGAGAATACCTACCGAGAATACCATTTTTGTCTTGTGCTGAAGAGCCTACTTGGAAGAGAAAGAATTTAATGGAGTTGTTTGAATTACTATAAAGGTAGATTAGTGGCAGATTCAACACTAGCAGTATAAATTTCCTGATTCAGAGTCCTGTATATTTCTTATTGTACCATAGTACTGTTACTTAGGTATGTTATCAAGCTTTTATGGTAAAGAAAAGGGAGAAAAAAAAAAAACCCAGTGCTCATTCTCTCCAGTCTATCCCATTTATATTTTGTTAATCCTGTCTGTCACTCACATGACAGCCATACTAATTTGGACCTTCATTTACTGCTGCCTGGCTTACTGCAGTAATCTCTTTGGTTTCTCTGCTTCCAGCCTCTGAATCTCTGAAGTTGCTGATCTGATAATGTAAATCTTATGTTCTAAAATTATTACTGCCTTGCTGTTGCGTCTGGGCTAAAGTATAAACCCCAGCATTTATGGCCTTCTACACAACAATCTGATGACATACTAACTTTCCAGCCTTTCCATACTCATATTAGCTTTCTTGTTATTTCTCACCCAGGGCATTGTTCATCCTGACCATGTGTTTTTTTCCCAGACTTCCTCTCAAGTCTGGAATGTATTCCTTCATACTTCTGCCCCTTGGATTCCTTAATTCCTTCAGAGCTCTGTTCAAGGGCCATCTCCTAAGTAAGAGCTTTTCTAACCCCCGCCCATCCCTCCCAGTTGGCAATACTTCTCCCTGCCCCAATTACCTTGTATTTATTTCATGCATATTTTGTACCTATTGGTAGGTGTACACATGTCCTTTGGCAGCCACCCACCAAGAGGCTCCTCAAGGCTAGCAACAATGACAGTTTCCATTTTTACTTTATCACCTTAGCACCCAACAGTCCCCTACCCTTAGTAGCTTTTAAAAGATACCTGTTGATGATTAATCAGTTAATTTCTTTAACAAATTCTAAGTTCTAACCAAAGGAAGGCACCAGTTTTTCCTTTAAGTTAGCATTTCATCTCCCACCTTTATTAATTTGCTTAAATTTCCCCCACATACCTGGAATGTACACATACTTTTTCTCTGCCTTTCAGGAATCTCACCTTCAAAAACTAAGCTTAACTTTCTCTATGGAGCTTTCCTTGGTCTACAATGTATCTGTTTATCTTTGTACATGCTATATTCTCTTCCTCCTCTCTCCCCAACATCCACCCCTTGTAGGCTCTTTGAGCACAAAATTGTCTGTTTTTGTTTGTCTTTATATGTCCCATTTCTAGCACGCTGCATTGCATGTAAAATTCATTCAATAAACATTTATTGAATTGTTGGATTGAACTGAATTGTGTATTTCCAAGTCTACTTACACTTACTTATTTAAAAAAAAGTAGTGGTACTCTTCAGTCCTCCCAATTGCTGTTAAAAAAACAACAACAACAACAGGTTTTTTCCTGATTTTTCTCCTGCCAATTTTGTACTATTGTCCTAAGTTCTGATGAGATTCACTTAAATTAAACTCTAAACATTGAGGCCTTAAAATAATTGTTTTAGGTATTCACTTTTTGTATAAGTGACATTGTGTAAGTGACATTGACTTAAAACCTTTTGAATCAGTGTTCCCACTGTATAAACTACTTCCTAAAAAAAAAAAGGTAGATAATTAGATTTAGCATTAGCTTTTCAGGGCAGTCAGTGAACCCATCATCATCATAGTCATCATCCTCACAACCACCACCACCACCACCATCATCATCATCATCACCTGACAAGTCATTGTATGACCTGTCTCTAATTTTATTGCTGAAGAAAATGAGGTGCAGACAAGGTTAAATGACTTGCCTAAATTTTTCCAGTGCATCATAGTGAAGCACAAATGATAAAATGGAATTTCGAATTTATAAAATTGATGAAACAGGGAAGAAATTATGGGTGTGTGTATATGTATATGCATACACATACATACACACATATGATAAGAAGACTCGTGGTATTAAAAGTTTTGTGATCCCTAGGACTTCATTAATTCTATAAATTAATCATTCCCAAACTAATTCAGAAGGATGCTGGGAAACAAATTTTCCTCAGGCCAGTGATCATGGGTTTTTTGGCCAGGCAGTGACTTGGACAGTAGTAAAAGTCTTTAGTTCTGAGATATTACTATTTTGCTTTGCTAACTTTTTGATTTGTCATTTACCATGGTGGTCATTTCTACTGTGCCTACCACATGGCTCATTGGGATGACAAAGCTAATGAAAATAACTGCTGAGGTGCTCAGTTAGTGGAATGTCATTAAGACCCTCCTATTTAGACCTGGCATTTCCTTTCACCCTCAGTGTCAAGTTTCAGATCTCTAAAATAAGTAAAGTTATCTTTTATTAATGCAAAATGCCATAATGTCTTCATCTCACGTCTTCAGCTACCAATACAATAAAGCCTCTTTAATCCAGACTTTGTCCATTTGAATTTGGGTTAATTTCTCTGTTAAAATTTGAGGATTATCTGTAACATTTTACTCTTAAATGCTTCAAACATTAATAGTTTTGTGATCTGATCAGGGGGTAGAGTCTTAACCTTCTTATACTTTCTCATCCTGTGTAATTCTTCCCAAGATGAGCATTCTCAGTTCCTTCAGTTCTTCCTCACGTGATATGATACTGAGGTGCTTCTCACTCTTGATTGTTTTCTTCTAGAAATTCTCCATCTGTTTTTTTTTCTTCAAAAAACCGAAATTACTACTCAGAACCAAACCCAGTACTCTAGATGTAGTCTGATCAGGGCAAAGTATTGTATAACTTGTTCACAACACTGTACTTCTTTTAATGTAGTCTCGGCATAATTTAGGTTTACCTTATATTTTTGAGCTTATTCACTTACTAAGACTATTTCAGCAAACTGCTGCCAAATCACTCATGCCTCCCACATCAGGTAATTTTGAAGATTTTTTTTAACCCAAATACAGGAATTTAGTTTTTATTAAAGTTTATCCTATTAGACATGACCCAATATTTTATCATGTCAAAAACTTTTTGGACTCTGACTTTGTCATCCAGTTTGTTAGCTACAGCTCTTAACTTTATATCATCTATGAATTTAATAAATGTGGCTTCTAAGCTTTTATCTAATTTATTGATTAAATAGTTAAGATCACTGTGAAACTCCTTTACAGACATTTTGTCAAGTTTGTTGAATCACTAATGACTACTCTGTGGGTTCTCTCTTGTTATCTAGCATGCATCGTTTAATCTTGTCTACAGTTAGAAGATGTTGAGTGAACAAGGGTATTAGGCACAGCCTGTGTACCTGGTCATCTGGTTCCTGATGGCTGCCTAAACTCAAGCTCAATAACAATAAGAATCAACAGCATGATATTGAGTGATGAAATGGGAATGTGCAAAGGGTTTTAAGAGCAATTTCTCCACAGGACCATCATCTGACTCCTTTCTTCTTCCCACTTGTAATGCCATGCACAAGCAGCTTCCCAAAAGGATGCTATTGTGAACAGCTTTTAAGGTTCTGATTATACAGTATAGTGAATACTCTATTCAAGAATAAATCAAAGGAAAACTTTCTCAGAAAATAACAATATAGTGTTCACAGCAGCTTATCATTAAAATAGCCACATAATTTTCACCAAAGTGGTCACAGTATTTAGAACAAAGAACAAAAGAACAATTATATGATATCCCTAAGGAAGTTTGCCTCCTTACTTAGTCATTCAGTCATCTCAGAATACAAGTCTGTCTTTCACTCATGGGGCAACTAGGTTAACTTAGTCAGTCACTTATTTAGCAATCAGTTACTAAGTATTGCTAATCACTAAATACAATCATTAGAAAATACACAAACCCTCCACCCCTAGGTCTCTAGTAAACTTCACTTTCATCACAGCATTCAAAATCCAAGGAGAAAGTTTTTCTTCATCTTGACTCCGAGTGGTTTCTCAGATTCCCTGGATCCCCTTCCATGTTCCCAGCTCCTACCTGAATCTACCAATCACCTGTATTCAGAGGCAGATAGCCCCTAGGTCTGTGTCTG
The DNA here is from genome assembly GCA_028646575.1 of Pseudocheirus occidentalis. NCBI lineage: Eukaryota > Metazoa > Chordata > Mammalia > Diprotodontia > Pseudocheiridae > Pseudocheirus > Pseudocheirus occidentalis. Next base: position 8,289 of record JAQQSW010021619.1, read on the forward strand.
ATCCTTTGGGCAGTACTTGCTACACACTGAAGTTCACAAGGTCCAGTACATCTCAAAACCTTCACAGTTTTTGTTTCTGGGAATTCAAGGATCAACCAAGCCACAAACAAACAAAGTCTTAGCATCCTGGTCATGTTTCCTCAATCCTCTGACAGTTTGGCTGTCCCTAGGACCCAGAAGAAATCTCAGCCTTCCAGGCAGGCTTCCTGGTGGCAACTCCAGCCTTCACCAGATCTCTCAGCAGAACAGCATCTTCCACCAGGATCTTGTCAGGAGAAAATTCTCTCTGTCTCTTGGGTTTTTCTTATATATACACACAGCATTAACTTTCTATTTCAGCCCCCCCCCCTTCCTGTTATGTCAGCAACAGGAGACAGAGCTCACACCTTCTGTTTCTTTCAGAGAGGTTTGACTAAGGGCTAAGTACCTGCTTACTTGACATAACAAAAAAGGGGATCTTCAAATTTAAATTAATTACCATTATACCACTATGGGCCAGAGACCATCATAGCCCCTTTTTTGATTGAATTCTTATTGCATCTTCCTTCTCTTACATGCTTCCACTTCTGTGTGGAAAACCTAAGCATTAATTCCATTTTAACTATAAAAATGTACCAAACAAAGACCACTTGCTTTAAGCATCGTGATTTGGTCCTACTTTTTGTGTGTTTAAGGATCCTTAATCTTCTAAAGTAATGTAAAAGATGTGTTCTTTTGCTCCTACTTGTCTAATTGCTCCTGTTCAATATCCTTTCCTGGATAATAATTGACACTCATCCAGAACCTATTGTCTCCCAAAGCTCTAGGTTGGACTTTCTTCTCTTTACTCTCTATATATACTTTATGATATCATCAGCTTTAATAGATTCAGCTACTCTCTCTATGGAGATGCCTCCCAAGCCTGTATTTCCAACATTAATCTCTCATTTCTGCATCATAGAATTCTTTGCTATACATCTAGACCTGGAAGTCCTCACTAACCTCTCAAACTCATTGTATATAAAACAGAACTAATTATTTTCCACCTCTAAACTCACTCCACCTCTACACATTCTGATATCTGTTGAGGACATATCCGTCCCCCCATCACTTGGTACTACAACTTTGGAATTTATTCTTCCTTTTCTCTCAACCTTTTTATCACAAATATGGCTTTTTTAAGTCCTTTTTATCCCAATTCCACATCACTTGTCTCTTCATTTCTATCACCAGAACTATCTTCAGAGTCTTCTAATTGGTCATGCTGCTTCTAGTTTTTACATAAATTTCTAATCTCTCTCTCCATACCTGCAAAATTAATATTTCTAAAATGTGGGGTTGTGAGGTACAAGAGAGGAAAGGGAATAAACTTGTATCCAGTACCTGGTATGTGCCAGGCATTGTGCTAAACACTTAATGGATATTGTCTCATTTTATTCTCATTGTTTGGTTGTTGTCCTTTGTTCTTAAAGAGAAGCAAAATGACATAATTTTATGTTGGGATCAAGGTACAATGTGTCTGACTGTAGCTGATCAGACTACTATGAGCTCAGAAGGTTCTATCAGAACAAATAGTTCATATAAACATTTGGCAAGGAGATGTCTCTAAACTTGTACATCTGAACATGTCTTTTGGGCTACTACAATACTGTTTGTTTTTTTTTTATCCAGCTAGATATCAAGAACAATTTTAGCACTCATTTTTACAAGATTCTGAGTTCCAACTTTTTCTCTCTTACTCCCCTCCCCCTTCTAAAACTGAGGCAGTTTGATATAGTTTATATGTGTGCTATCATGTAAAAATATTTCTGTATTAGTCACAGTTGGGAAAGAACAGATCAAAGCGTGAAAAACACAACAAAGAATATAAAGTAAGTGAAAAAAATGCTTCAGTGTGCATTCAGAGTCTATTAATTCTTTATCTGGATATGGATAGCATTTTCCTTCCTGAGTCCTTTGTATTTATCTTATGTAATTTTGTTGCTGAAAACAGCTGAGTCATTCATTGCTGATAATTACACAATATTTTTGATGCTGTATACAATGTTTTCCTTGTTCTGCTCATTTTACTTTGCATCAGTTTGTACGGGTCTTTCCAGATTTTTCTGAAATCTGTCTGTTCATCGTTTCTTATTGCACTCTTGTACGCTAATTGCACTAATTCTTTTTTTTTTTTAATTTTAATTTATTTTCTTGGTTACATCATTCATTTCCACAGGTTTTGAGTTACAAATTTTCTCCCCTTTTTGTCCCTACCCCCCAGCCCAGAACATTGATCACACTGTAAGACCCCTCCCACAATCTGTTCCCTTTTATGTCCTCCTCCAACACCTCTCTAGCTTTCTAGCAGGGTAGGGAGC
>JAQQSW010021620.1:0-10626 GCA_028646575.1 Pseudocheirus occidentalis
AATAAGATATAATATAGAGACTTTCCTTATTCTGAAGATTGTATGTAATATTGTGAACTGTTGAAACTGTGAACATTGTACTGAATGAAGATTTGTAATGGAATAAACAGAGTGTTCACTAATACTGTGTAATCCAAATCTTAAAAGCTCCTCACAGTAACAGTCTCTCAGAAATATACTGCTAATTGGCTTTACAAATGCTTAAAAGTCTTCCACCTCACTGAATGACCATATTTTCCCCTGGAACATTATACTCAATTTTGCTGGGTAGATGATTCTTGGTTTTAATCCCAGCTCCCTTGATCTCCAGAATATCATATTTTAGGCCCTTTGATCACTCAATGTAGAGGCTGCCAGCCCGCAGCTCCCACACCGCCACCCTAAACACCCATAAAATATGAACCCAGATAAAGCCTAGGACTGACAGACTCACACAAAAATACAAAGGACACATCTCTCGCTGAAGGCAGCTCGGCAGCAGGGGTTCATCTCGGCAGCTGGGAACGTAGGCTGGAACAGCCTGAAGCTGAGACCGCACCAGGCCCATGCGGTGGAAAGTAGCCTGGCTGAGCTGAGCCTAGCCAAGCAGGCACCGGAGCCAGTCTGCAGGAGAGATCTACAGCCTCCAGCACCTCCACATCTGCCAAGGCATGAGGAACGGGACGGGAGAGGGGCAGCTTGCATCAGAGCAGAACAGAGACCCAGCCAGCCCAAAACCGCAGCCTCGGCCACACTAGACCCCAGGGCGGCCTGGAGGAGTGAGCCTCCCAAGTCTCTACTTCAAAGAAAATCTACAGCACCTGCCTAAGGGAATCTTCAAATCCTCAGAGATCGGTTAGTGAAAGAGGCTGCCCAATCATGGGTTATCTTAATTTTGTTACCACAGTATCCAAATTGTTTTCTCTTGGCATCCTGTAATGTTTTCTCCTTTAACTGGGGGTTCCGGAACCTGGCTATAATATTTCTAGGAGTTTTGTTTTGGGGATCTTTTTCAACAGGTGATTGCTGATTTCTTTCAAGTTCTATTGTACCCTCTTGATTATAAAAAATTAGGGCAATTTTCTGTGAGAATCTCTTGAAGGATGTTTTCTAAGGTCTTCTTTTGATCATGGCTTTCAGGTAGACCAATAATTTTCAAGTTTTCTGTCCTCGATCTATTTTCCAGGTCAGTGGTTTTTTCAAGGGGACATTTCACATTACCTTCTATTTTTTCATATGTCTGTATCTGTTTAATAGTATCTTGATTTCTCATAAAGTCATTTGCTTCCATTTGCTCACCTCTAATTTTGAAGGAATTATTCTCTTCAGAATGCTTTTGAAACTCTTTTTCCGTCTGGCAAACTCGACTTTTTAAGGCATTCTTCTCATTGGCTTTTTGGGCCTCTTCTTCTGCCATCTGAGTTAATCTGTTTTTTAAGTGTTATTCTCTTCAGTCAGGTTGTTGACTCTTTCTTGCATCATTCTCATTTCTCTTCCCAATTTTCCCTTCACTTCTCTTATTTGGTTTTCAAAGCCCTTTTTTAAAGTTGATCTATGGCTTGTAGGCAGTCTTCGTGTTTCTTGGAAGCATTTGGTGTGGGAGTTCTAACTGTGTTGTCTTCTTCCCGTTCCATGCTTTGATCCTTTTTGTCCCCAAAAAAGGATTCTAGAGTTTTATTGCTGTTCTTACTTTGCTTCCTTTTCCTGCTCATTTTGGCCAGTCAATTAATTGCTTGATTTTTTAGCTCTGTGGATCTCAGGTTCCAGGGGGAAATTTCTGTCCCAGATAGGTGAGGTTTTCACAGCTGCCGAAGATATTAGGAGGGTGCTGCAGCCCTCACCTACTTTGGCTTGCTGACAGCACTCCCCAGGCCCACCACCCAAGACCGCAATCCCAATCCAGGCTGCTCAACACAAGAGCACTTGGCCCTGATCAATTACCTTGGCCCACCTGCATTCTGCAGGTTGGGAACTCTGAAGCAGCCCTGTGGAAGCGTTTGTTTCCGTTTTTGCAGCTACTGCCGCTTCTCCTGTTTCCTTGCCCTGGGGCCCTTCAGCCGACTGCTTTTCTCCCCCAAATTAAGCTGAATTCCACTGACCTTTCTCTTAGCCTTATTTCTTCTGGCTTGATAAGTCTGCAGATTGCCCCAGCTGCTGCTGATCTGCTCTCCTGTAGACTACAGCTGCTGCTCCTCCCCACTGCCATGGGGCCAGGCCCTGGTTTTGGGCTGGGCTGGCCTTGGCTCCCAGCCTGCTGTGATGAGCCCCACCTGCAGAGCTGTCTTCAGCAAGAGATTGTTTTCTGTATTTTTGTGAATTTTGTAGCCCTAAAATTTGTTTAGAGTCACATTTTCTGGGTGGTTAAGGTCGCTATGTGGGAGCTTTGAAATTTTGCTGCTTCTACACTTCCTGGTTGCAACAATTTTTAATGTCAGAGGAACCTTCTAAATGGGAAAAGGATAAGGCTCCCACCTATAGCCTGATGGATGCATGAAGAACTTGCCAGGGAAAGTAAAAGTAATGTAAAAAAAAAATATTGCTTCTTACAAATATATTTAGAAAAGCTGGGACCCTTTTAGAAGGGAAATTAAAACAGTTTGTGCATTCATCAGAGACAGATAAAAATGCTTTTGTTTTTTAAGGATTATGTCTTGAAAGCAGAAGGGCATCTTATGGACTTAGTAATAGTACAGGTTAAGAGGGCACTCCTCATTGGGTCAAAGATCAGTAGGCTGCAGGCAGAAAACACACATAGGTTTTGCTGGAGAATGTATTGAATGCTGCTTAGATGAAGACTATAAGGGAATAAAATGGGAGAAGAGTGAGGATGAGAATTAGACCTTGCCAGTGTTAAGGGTGTGTGACTTTTCACTACCATGGAATTTGGAGGGTTGCAGAAGTCTTAACAGCAGCTTAAGGAGTCAGTTTAAAAAATGCTGGTTGGAATCTTGTCTAAATAGCTTGATGAACATCAGTTCATAAAGGATTAGTGGGAGCCAATGTAGAGCTTCCCTTGGCTGCAGAGTTCCATTAGCTTGGGGTGCTCACCACTTTCGCTTGTCTTTAGTCTGTTGTTGCCTCAATCAGGAAGATCCGTTATGAGTGTGGAAAGATGAATTGTCTCTGCAATTCCCCAGTGATTAGCCAAGAAGAGGTTGAAATTCCTAAAAGAAATGCATTTGGTGAACTGGACCTGTGCTGCTCCCATCTTCCTTTTGTCCCTTTGAACAAACTATATGGTTTAATTTTAAAATTATTTTTAAATTAAGAAGCATTTACTTTCTCTTCCCTCCTACTGTCCATATTTACTGTGGGAAAAAAAGAAAAATAAAACCTATTTCATATTTCTTAGTTCTTTTTCTTTCTTTCTTTTTTTTCCCTTTTTCGAAGGGGGAAGGCAGGGCAGTTGGGGTTAAGTGATTTACCCAAGTGTTACGTAAGTGTTAAGTGTCTGAGGCAGAATCTGAAATCAGGTCCTCCTGATTCTAGGGCCAGTGCTGTATTCACTGTGCTACCCAACTGACCCTGCACCACTTTTCTTTTTTTTTTTTTTTAGTTATTAATAAGTTTTATTAGGTCTAATTAGGTTAATTGGTTTGTTTAAGGTAGTTAGCTCATAAGAGGTCATTGTCTTGATTTGTTAGCAGGACAGAGTAACACCATGAACATACACACCAACCCTAGACTAAGTCATATATTTGTACAGAATAAAGAAGGCATAGTGCCAGGATTGTCCAGGGTCATGTGCAAGTTTTCACAAGGGATAGTTGGAGCTTTTTTTTCTGTTTACATTTATTCAAGGTAGTTTGCATTTTTCTTTTTTCTTTTTCTTTTTTTCTTCCAATTAACTTTTGTTTATTTTTAGTTTACGTCATTTATTTCCACGAGATTTTGAGTTACAAATTTTCTCCCCATCTTTCCCCTACCCACCACCCCAAAACAGCGATCCCACTGTATACTCCCTCCCCCAATCTCCTGTCCTATATCCTCCCCTCTGACTTTCTGGTAGGGCAAGATGGATCTCCCTACCCCTGTCCCTGTATATCTTATTACCCAGTTGTCCTGCACCACTTTTCAAAAGCAATTGCTGACCTCTTATTGGGCCTTAGTTGCTACTGAGATGGCAGGGGATCACACTGTTACCCTTTGTCCAAAATTTCCTGTCATGAATTCCATGATATAATGTGGCCCTTTGATAAAATGGGTAGGACATAGGAAACTTCCATTGTTCAATGGAAATGTATTTAAAATCATGTTTGTCTGTGGCGTGTGTGTGTGCACGCACACGTGTGTGCACGCGGGTGCCCATGCTTAGTCCCCATCATGAACAGTGCCTTTTTTTTGCTGGTGGTATAACCCTTCAGTCTAGCCTCAGTGCTTTGTCTCTCCTGACAGTCCAAGAGACCTATGATTATTTGAGTCAAAGAACGTCTTTTTACCTGTTTCCCTGATGACTCTGACCATAATGTGAGAATTTTGTGCAGCTGGACGTTGATGGCCATTAAGTAATTTTGTGATAAACTGAGTTATGGGGGTCTTGGCACATTTTCATAATTGAGAGGATCACATGGTCCCATACCCACCACAGCACAGCATCATGACCAAGATGTGAATGATAAGGTTGGCTTGTAAGAGAACTTGGAGGATGCTGCAGACAGCTTCTTCATCTTCACTAATTTTGGAGCAGTGGCCGTGGGTCTGGGAACTTAAAGCAAATAGGACAGTTTCTAGACCATACACCTTTTTCTCCCTTTGTGATCAAGACTGATGAAGGAGTTTTGCCAGTGCCTCCTAGACATTTTTTCTCCATTGAGCCTAATAATTGTTTTGATAACAACAAAAATATAGGATAGCTAAGTGGTGCAGTGCATAGAATGCTGGGCCTGGAATTCAAATCTGGCCTCACACACTTTCTAGCTTGTGTGACCCTGGGCAGGTCACACCACCCTATTTGCTTCAGTTCCTCATTTGTAAAATGAGCTAGAGAAGGAAATGGCAAACCGTTTCAAAATTTTTGGCAAGAAAATCCCAAGTGGCGTCATGAAGAGTCAGATATGACTAAGACAACAAAACAACAGCACGCCAGAAATTAGGGACTGGGTCCCTCCTCAGTCTGGACATGGTAACCAGGAGTGCTTTTTGTTGTGGATATGGGATTATGTGATCCCCTCAAGTAAAGAGGAGAAAACTGCTTCTTTTAAGTGATGCTTCTTATGCCAGTTGGAGCAATCCACCCCCTTTTTTAAAAATTTATTTTATTGACTTGTTTGTTTACTTTTAGTTCACAAGATTCGGTTCCAGAGTCACTTGAGTTTCAGATTTTTCTCCCCTTCCTCCCCACCCCCACCTTGGTGGCATACAATCGTGTAGAGGATCTGCAAACTCTTTCACATTGTACAATAGTCTGGTTGTATAGGTGTTATAGCCAATGGAGTGAACAGTGAGAAAAGAGAAACAAAAGCCAAACATCGAAAAGAATGATAGCATGCATTGCTTCAGTCTCCTTTTAAACTCTGATCCTTCTGGATCTTTCTGTGAATGTAGACATCTCCTTCCCTCCTGAGACTTGTAGAGTTGTCTTTTAACTGTGCGATGGTGAGAAGAGTCCAGTTTTTTCAAAATTGGTTGTCACACATATAATGTATCTGTGACTGTGTACAAATTTTTCCTGTTTCTGCTCTTCTCACTCAGCATCAATTTGTATAAGCCTCTCCAGGTAATTAGGAAGTCCATCTCCTTCCCATTTCTCATAGCACAATAGTATTCTATCACATTCATTTATCATAACTTGTTCAGCCATTCCCCAATGGATGGGCATCCTTTAAATGTTCAGTTTTTTGCCACCACAAAGAGAGCTGCAATAAATACTTTTGTACATATAGGACCCTTTCCCACTTCTATGAAAAAAAGTGGTATTACTGGGTCAAAGGTTATGCAATTATTTATAGCCCTTTGGACATAATACCAGATTGCCCTCCAGAATGGTTGTATTAGTTCACAGTTCCACCAACAAATGCATTAGAGTTCCAATTTTTCCACATCCTCTCCAGCACTTGTCATTTTCCTGTTTTGTCATCTTAGCCAATCTGACTGGTGAGATGTGGTACCTCAATGTTGTTTTGATTTGCATTTCACGAATCAATAGTGATTTAGAGCATTTTTCCATATGTGGAGCAATCCCCTTTGATATATCAGTGTGACTTGATTCAGCTTTGTTCTCGACTTGCCTTCAATTGATACATCGTTGATATTGGTAAGAACTTGTTCTTGCTTGTGTTGTTGACATTTATTCAGGATGCTGTCTCATTTTGCAGTGTCAGTAAAGTGTGCCAGTATCCAGGCTCTTTCAAAACTTATTCTTGTATACTGTAGTTTCTGATGAAGGCACTCTTACTGTGAAACACTTCAGAAATTGGGCACACTGCCAACACATTTGCTAGGTCTTCTATCTCTGGTGTTATCTTTAGGCATCTGGTATTTATTGAACACTGGAATGAGCTACTGGTACAAGCAGCTCTATCATCATACCTCGATTAGTGGGGTTGGGGGTCTCCCTTTTCAGAAGTCATACCTGTGGTACATGAACTGGTGCTGTGCCAGGAAGGGAGACTGTTTTTTATTTCAGTGGTTTCTTCGATGTGTCCTTTATTAGGGCTGCACCTATTAGGATGAGCTACTTTTATGCTTGACTACTTTTAGATTTGACCCTTTCTGTTATGCCATCCCTGGTATGAAATCACCTGACCCTTAAGTTCCCAAGGCTCTTGAGTTCAAGTTCCTGGGCTGTTTCCATTGGGATCTAAAGGAAGATGCTGTTGAGTCAATAAGCGTCTACTGTGTGCCGGACATTATACTAAGTGCTGGGGATACACAAAAAAGCACAATATAGTTCTTGTCCTCAAGGAGCTCACAATCTAATAGCATGTGGTGGTGGTCTGACCTGTGCTACCTCCTATCTCTCCCGCAGGGGCCCTGTTGTTTCAGCTAAGCTAGCTTATCTGCTCTGTGGTTGACCATGGATGGAGATGGCTGACTCTTTCTCCACAGGAATTGTTTCCCCAAATGATGGCAGTGAAGGCTGGACCTGGAGGCAAGACTGGTAGTCTGAGGATTGTGACCACTGTTAGGACTCCTTTGCCTGTCTACACTTGGTGGCATTTGTTCAGTGGTGTTGATGAGGAAGATGGGCCCCTTCTCTACAATGATTTATCTTCTCGATGATGGCTGTGGGTGCTGGGCTGGAAGCAGATGTGGTGGTTTAAGGCTGGGTTACTGCTATTCAAAGGATTTTGAGCTCAGGGATGTTGGCCATCTTCATCAGAATCTGAGATGAGAGAGTGATCAAGGTGGTGGCAGTGGTTTCATTTGCTTGGCACTTGGTTTTTTTTTTTTTTTTACCAAGGTATATCTTGCTGTTTCACTGAAACTATCTTGCCTGTCTTGTGTGTGTATTTTTACTAAGCTCTTCATCCATTAGATTATATTAGGTTTCTTCCTAAGGGCAGAGTTGTTTCAAGGCCAATTAAATGGTAGAAAGTCCCCTAGAAGATTTTTGGGACCTTTCCATCAAGGGGATGGCATGTGGTAGGACCAGCTTTTATTCCTTTAAGAAGGTAAGGAAGCTTCCTTGGGGTCTGGTTGATATAAAAGTATAAAATTTCCACCCTGTGGGGAGTGGTATTCTGAAATACGGTACAATTCCCACTATCCTAAGCGTTATTGTTTTGTGCTGCTGCCTTGACAAATGCGAAGGTTGGGGGAATAGCATCTCTTTGTAATAATCATATTCTTTTTAATCTTTTAGTATAACTTGTTATTTTTATTGTATATTGTGGTCAATGAATAGTATTTCATTGCATTCTTATCCCACGGCTGAATCTTTGTACTGAGCTTAGACCACTGCTCAGAAGATGTGGCATTTGATAACTAGAGACAACTATTGATAAAGGTTATTTCCTTTAATTGTTTTATTCCTTGGAAGGAAGATGTCTTATTGTCCAACCATGGCTTGAATAATCATTTTAAAGTATACAGATCAAGTAATAACATGCCAAAAGTAGAATTTTTTGGCATTGAAAACATGTGCATTTATAAAATATTAAAAAGTGTTTTTATACCCAGTAGCTGCTGCTTACCTTATTTGCCCTCTGGCTCTACCTGTCATGCAAATCTTGTTAATATACTTCCATTGAATGGACTTTCATATTTGGAATTATGCTTAATTTGTGAAATGCCTCCATATATTCACATGATAACTCTCTCGTCTGTCTGACAGAAAATGGCAGGAGGCCAGCCAGAGAGTCCTGGAGCTCCAAGAAAGCCAGTGTCTTATAGCTGACAGTGAAAATAAAATCAAAGTGAGTAGTATGTTGGTTTCTTCCTCTCTCCAAGTTAGTTAAAGGTTTTTTGTTTTGTAGACATTTCAAATGGTGATCTTGGTATTTCTGAAGGACAATTCAGAAATTTGAGGATGGAATAGTATGGATACTCTTTAACTAATTATTTCTGTGCTAGATGGGGCCATCTCAAACTTGTGGTCCCTGACATTGGGTTAATTGCAGTTCCCTTAAATGTAGTAAGTAGCTCTTTGCTCACACAAATATGTAATCAATTAATGTATCTTTTTGAGGGGAAATAAAATGGATGAGTTTTAATTTCATGGAATGCATGAATTTCGAGTCTGTGGCTACTGAGTTAAAGATCTGGCTAATGAGGTTAATTTGGCTAATGAGGCCAAATTTATAGTCTTTGATGGACCAATTATCTTTGCTTAACTTAATAATCACACATTATACCTCCAATCTTATTAAGACATCTAGAAATAAGTGAATAAGGTGTATGTAGCTGCTTCAAGAGAGACATCCCCATTGTTTAAAAAATGTGTCAAAATTTCTATCCTAATATTGAGTCAGTAGCACTTTATGATTTTTGTGAAGTACAACAAATTTCATTGTTAAGACTTTCCATGCTCCCATGTTCCCCCTTTTTTGGGTCTCTGGTCTTCTTAGGAATTGGAGCAGAAGCTGTTTCTGCAGGAGCAGGATGCTGCCATTGTGAAGAACATGAAGTCAGAACTTGTACGTTTCCCAAAGATGGAGAGGGAAGTGAAGCAGCTAAGGGAAGAGAATGCCTACCTGAGGTAAAGAGGGAAGAAAAAAAGGGTCTGTTGCTGGCAGAAACTCAATAGCATTTTGTTTCTCAAATTTATACTTAGATTTCCTAGAATCTCAAGTAGGCCCTCTGAGGTCAGAACCTGATCTTATCCATACCAGGTTAGGAGATCCTCTTCAGCACCCTACCTAGTGTTTTAAGTATGGTCTCTGCTTGAAGATTTCCAGTGATAAGAAACTCATTACCTCAAGAGGTAGCCAGTATCACTTTTAGACAACTCTAGTCATTAGGAACTGAAATCTGTCTCTCAATATCCTATTCATTGTTACTAATTCTGTTCTCTGGAGTCAAGGAAAACTAGTCTAATTTTCTTCCACGTTATAGTCCTTGAAAATACTTGAAGACAGCTATCATGTTCTCCTTAAGATTTCCTTGCTCCTACCTCACTCCCCCTGGCCAAACCTTGGAGTCATTCTTAAGTTTTCTCTCTCATCACCCATATCTAATCAGTTGTCAAGTCCATTAGATTATGACTTCACTGCATCTTGTATCTTTTTCCCTTTCTCTCTTCGCCAATTTACACCCTAGTTTAAGTTCTAAAAACAGTGCTCCCCTGGACTTTTGTAAAGGCCTTCTAATTGTATTTTATGCATGATAGACACTTAAATGCTTGTTGAATTGAATTAGTGTGTTCTTCCCTTCTAGTGTCTTTCCCCTCTAATTTATGTTCTTCACTGGTGCAGAAATCATCTTCATAAGGCACAGTGAGAGAGAATAGAATTAAAATAAGGCATCTCACTGTCCTGCTCTGTGATAAAATAGAAACATCTCATTCTGACATTAACAATATTCTGCAGTCTGACAGCTTTCCTCATTCATTTCATATTTATTCCCTTCACAAATTCTGTATTCCAATCCAAATGGCCTATTTGCAATTCCCTGAACCTCGCATTCAAACTCCTCTATGTTTGCCTTCCTGCCTGCTGGGCCCAATATTTGAATGGTCCCCTGTATCCTCAGCTTTACCTCTAGACAACTTGTGACCTAGTCTCAGCATAGGTGCCTCCTCTTGTGTGAGCCCTCTGATGCCTCCCTCTCTAGTTGTCAGTGCTTTTCTCATCTGTATCTGTAAGTTATGTCTGATCCAGGAGATGTAAAGTCCTTGAGGCCAGGAGTTGTTTTGTTTCATTTTTGTATCCCTAGCACCAGCTATAATGCCTTGTATCTAGTAAGTTGTATGAATAATGAGATATTCACAACACCCATGATGGTTATGAATATGTTGGTGTAGTTTTGGATCACAAAATATAGCAAACTCTCCACATGGAAGGCAGAATCAAGGTCTTTATTCAGAAACCATAACACTGAGTCCCAAAACCAGAAGGACAAGTCCCAAAACCAGAAAGCCAGAGTCATTATAATGGTCACAAAGTTGAAACATATAGTTAATGCTGTGGACACCCACATTCCTAAGCCTTCACAAATAGAACAGGATCCCTCAAGCAGGGATCCCTCTCAGACTCACAACAGTTTCTC
>JAQQSW010021621.1:0-10626 GCA_028646575.1 Pseudocheirus occidentalis
TCAATTTACCCTTTTCAGAACTAGATAAATGTAAAGATAAAATAAACAACAACAGAATTAAGTGATGAATTAATTTTTTAAAAGTGAGAAAAGATAGACTTCTGGAGAAAATTGAATGGACATAGAAAGGATTATATCTTCTTCTCAACTGTACTTGACACCTTAACAAAAATTTACCATGTATTAGGTAGGACATGAAAATTTCATAAACAAGTGTGGAAAAGAAAAATATTAAATGCACCCCTTTCAGACCATAATAAAATAAAAATTACATTCAGTAAAGGACCTTATAAGCATAAAATAAAAATTAATGGAAAAGTAAACAATCTTTTTTTTAAAAAAATGAGTGTGTTAAAGAACAAATATTAGAAATAATCAATAATTTCCTTAAATCTATTGACAACAAGGTGATATACAAAAATTTCATGAGATTCAGCCAAAGCAGTACTTAGGGGAAATTTTATACCTTTAGGTGATTGCATAAATAAAAAAAGAGAAAGGGCATGTCAATGAATTGGGCATACAACTAAAAAAATAGAAAAATAACAAATCAAAAATCCCCAAGTAAGAAGCAAAATAGAAATCCTGAAAAAATCAAAGGAGATATTAATAAAACTGAAAGTAAATTTTTAAAAATATTAAATTAATAGATACTATAAAGAGTTGGTTTTATTAAAAAATAGATAAACCATTGGTTAATTTGATTTTTAAAAGAAAGAAAATCAAATTATCAGTATTAAAAATGGAAAAGGTAAATATAACATCAATGAAGATGAAATTAAAGCAATAATAAAAACAATGACTAAGATATAAAGAGTCATATAAACAAAGTAGGAGAAGATGCAAAATTTAATCTATGGATCAAATCTATGAACAAGAGAAGAGTTTATGACCAACTAAATGGTGGAGAAAATATGGTAGATAAAATCGATAATTTTGGCTACATGAAATTACAGAGTTTTTACACAAACAGAACCATTTTAGCCAAAATTAGAAGAATGTAGGAAAAAGGTGTGGGGGTGGGGAGATTTACAGCAAGTTTCTCAAATAAGGGTCTCATTTCTCAAATTTATAGGAAACTGAGCCAAATTTATAAAAGTAAGAGTAATTCTACAATTGATAGATGGTCAAAGGCTATGAAAAGGCAGTTTGAAGAGGAAGAACTCTAAACTATCTATGATCATATGAAAAAAAATTCCCTAAAATGCTAGTAATTTAAGAAATGTAAATTAAAATCACTCTGAGGTACTGCCTTACACCTCTCAAACTAGATAATATGACATAAAAGGAAAAATACAAATATTGAAGGGGACATGAAAAAATATATACACTATCGCACTGTTGGTGGATTTGTAAAACTGGTCCAATCTGAAGAACAATTTGGAACTATGCCCAAAGGGATATAAAGCTGCATACCCTTTGATCCAACAATACACTGCATATTTGTATCACAAAGAAAATAGAGAAAAAGGAAAAGGATGTATATGTACAAAAAAATTTAGTAGTAACTCTTCCTGTGATGTCAAAAAATTGAAAATTGTGGGGCAGCTAGGTGGTGCAGTGAATACAGCACCAGCCTTGGAGTCAGGAAAACCTGAATTCAAATGTGGCCTCAGACACTTGATCGCATTTGCATGTTATGTGATCTTGGGCAGGTCACTTAACCCCAATTGCCTTGCCTTCCCTCTTCCAAAACAAACAAACAAACAAAAACAAAAAACGTTATCCACATTCAGAGAGAGAACTGATGAAATATGATTATGAATTGGGGCACATTTTTTTTTCATTTTCTTTATCTTTTTAGGTTATTTTTTGTCTTTTGCAATGTCACTAATATGGAAATATGTTTTAATGACTACATTTGTATAATGGGTATCATATTGCTTGGCTTCTCAATGAGTGGAGGAGAAGCTGGAGAAAAGAAGAAAATTTGGAACTCAAATTTTTAAAAAATGTATGTTAAGAAATAAATGCATTTTTTAAAAAGTAAACTTTTCATCAGGTAATGAAGATAGGGAAGGATGGAGTATATTGTCATTGTATTGGCTAATAGCTTAGGAAAGAACTGAGAGATGAAGGCATCAAAGCTCATAGTGAAGATGAAGAATAGGGTTTGGGGTTGCAAGGCAGAGAGAAAGGTGGAATGACAACAGATTTTGATTATGTAAGTGTTTTCAGAGTTCACGACTATGCTAAAGGAACACTTGTGTGTGATGGCATGATCAAGGCTATGACCATCTCTGTGACAAGCTGAAGTAGGGTGGAGGAGTAGATCATGATAAATGAGTAAGCTAAGAAACTGGAAGCTTAAGCTATTTGAAGTATAAATATGCACATTGAAATTCTTTCATATGAGGGCAAAAGTAGGGGAAAGATTGAGTCATTCACTGAATACACTGAGGAAGAAAAAATGTCTTTAAGATTGTAGATAATAATTACTTGAACTTCAGATTATAAATATGGAATGAATGAATCACAAAGGTTATAGTGGTAGAAAGAAAGCTTTATGGTGGCAATGAAGAGTGAGGTGCAGTTTGCCTTCCCCATCATGACTAGTGAATTGAGGGTATGTGAGAAGGCACAATCAGTACTGAAAAGGGTTGCCAAGGATGCTGTGATTTTTTTTTTGCTTTTTGGAGGTGGGAGGGCAGGGCAATTGGGGTTAAGTGACTTGCTCAACATCACATGGCTAGTAAGCATTAAATATCTGAGGTTGGATTTGAACTCAGGTCCTCCTGACTCCAGAGCCAGTGATTTATTCACTGTACTACCTAGCCATCCCAGGATGATGTGTCTTTAAGAAGGAACCAGGCCTTAAATAGTGCAAAAAGATGCAAAGATTTGAGAAAGGAAAAGTTTTAAAAGGGAAGTAAGCTTATTACCTATAGAGCAAGCATTCCAGAGAGCACAGCAGGTCTGGAAAGCTTTAAAGTGGGATGAGGGGAATAGAAAATTAGATTTGAACAATGACAGCAAAGGTTTGAAAATCATTGGGATGATAGGGGTTGTTTGTCCTTTGTTTCTAAGAGGAGCGATGACATTACAGGGTGATGCCTTGACTCTTTCATGAATTGGATTTCAGGAAGGCAGAGGTGGACAAAGTTATACAGAATCAGTGAAGTCCAGAAGTGAGACAAAAGTCAGAATAACTGGCAAAGGCCTGGGATGCAGTTAGTGATTTTGACATCTTAGATGTCTGAGCAAGCTCTAAGCACTCCACAGGGCTTGCATGTGCTGTCTTCATGGCCATTGGAACAAATCATTCTTATCCACTCATTCTTCTGGTAGATGATTATGGCATACATCCTCCTAAATCACCAAAGGGTTTAAGACCTGTCAGCTACTCTCAACCTGCTGCAGACTATTTACTGTGATGGTTTTCCTGGGGTATGGCCCCTGCACAGCCACACGTGACAGTTGAGTAACAGGCAAACACCAAAGGTGGATGAACAGCCATGAAAAGGGTTCAGCAACCCCTCAGACCAGAGGTGCTAGTCCTCCCTAAACACTCCATATATCCCCAATGAAAAGGTATTATAATAATAAGGGTAAAATGCAATGGGAGCATGTCAATCATTGAGAAATGAGTTCAGGTAAGTTATAATTATTGTTAGGGTAAGAGGAAGAGATTTAGAAAGAAAGAAATAATGGGGAAAAGATACATATTATATACAATATTACTGATTTATTTTTTCTAAGATTTATGGACAGTACCTTTTCCACATGATAAAGATAAATGAAATAGGTCTCTTAAACAAACACTGGAACAACACAAACATTTTTTATTATTCTACACATAATTTTCTTGGATTTTAGCCCTGGATATACATTGGGTGATCATAGCCTAAACTGGACAAAATTATTTTTGAAAGATAAAGTGGGGTTGTGGGAAGGACACCAGATTAGCAATAAGAAGACTTCGTTCTGATTACCAGATATTCTGCATACAAGCTGTGTGACAACAAGCAAGTTACTTCTATGTCATACTTATACTATTATGTCACAAGATTCATAAAATCATAGATTTAGAGCTGGAAGGAGTCTTGGAGGCTAATAAATTCAATCCCCTCATTTTATAGAACAGGAAATTAAATTCCAAGGCGTTTAAGTGATTTGACCAGAATCACATAGCTGTTAAGTATCCAAGGCAAAATTTGAATGTAGGTTTTCCTGATTCAGGGTCCATACTCAAATGATGCTGCTTCATCAGACTGTTGTGAAGAAATTACTTTGCAATTTGAAAGCACCATATAAATGTAAACTGTGATTATTCAGTACTGTTTATATTGAGACAGGAAAAAAGCTTTTGTATAACATGAGAAACAGATGTGAAAGTATTTGCAGTTTACTCCAACATAAAGATAAAATTACTCATTTGGATCTCTTAGAATTGAATCTCAGGATTCTGGAGGTGAAATATTTCCTTAAAAGTATCTATTTTTTCAAGGCATGTTTTTCTCTCACTGTTGTTGTTATTCAGTTGTTCAGGTGTGTCTGACCCTCAATGGAACTGAAGCACAGCAGGCTCTAGTGTCCTCCTCTTTCTCTCAAAGTCTTTCCAAGTTTGTGTTCACTGTTTCCATGATACAATCTTATCCTCTACGATCCCCTTTTCCTTTTGCCTTCAATCTTTCCAAACCTCAGGGTCATTTCCAATGTGTCCCATCTTCTCCTTAGGTGGTCAAAGTATTTAAGTTTCAGCTTCAGTATTTGATCTTCCAGAGAATACTCAGAATTAAGTTCTGTCTTGACTTATTTGATTTCCTTCCTGTCCAAGGGACTCTCAAAAGTCTTCTCCAGCATCACAATTCGAAAGCATTGATTATCCAGCATCACAACTTAAAAGCATCAAATCCAATGTGCTCAGTGTTCTTTACAGTGAAAAGTAAACATTGAAGCCTAGCATAATGCCTGGCACATAGTAGGCAAATAATAGATGCTTAGTGACTGATTTCTTTCCAGAGAACATTAAGTACCTTTTTCAGTTAAGGATTCTCTATTTGTTGCATCTATCATTTCCTCCTCCTCATCATTACCAATTGTCATTTCTATAATTGAATTATCTATTGCTTTTACAAATTCTTCCACTAGTCATTTCTTTAGGGTTGAATTATTTAATCTGTATTTCCTTTCTTCAAAGGCTCTTTAATATTTGTAATTTCAATCATTAAATAATATAACCAAAGGAAAAAGTATAGCAAGCCACCCAGTCTAATTAGAACTGATGAGGGCCCCATTCTTGCCCTTTGAGAATTATTCTCATCCACGATTCCAGAAGCTTAAGGATAATGTGGACAGGTTATACATCTAACAAACTGCCTGCAATAAGGCTAATGCAAATAACTTAAAACAAGGTGAGATATATTCCTGAACTTCTTATTCATCCTTAGTAAGAAAACCAATGAGGATCATTAGTGTTTATTGTTATAGGTTATGAAACAAAACACAAAGTATTTTCAGGAAACTGATCAGGAATGAGTAGAGCCAGTTTCAAAAACGTAATCTAGGCTTCAGTCACTCAAGTAACCCCTGATCTGAGTTCCTGCATCTTCTAGCAATATGTAAGTCGTTAGGACATTCTGTAGGCAATGAATCAAATAAAGTGATTTATAAGGTTCTGTGAATGTTTTCAATATCCTCCAAGTTGGAGTCTAAATTTCTTTGTATTTCTTTGCTTTTGAGAGTTTTATCATTTATTTCTTAATTATGCTAATGTTTAACTCCTCATTATCCTGGTTCTCTGAAGTCTATCAAGAGCTCTGCTCAGTCCAATTAAGCTGGAAAGTCATGTCTATCAGAATTCCACTTCACAAAACAAACAGGTTTCAAATGAGATGTTTGCGAATGGGTGGGTAGAGGAAGGGATTCAGCAAGTCATGATGGCTATTTGTTGAGGCATGGAGGAGTTACTATCTGTATTGTTGGAGGAACTGCATCCATCAATGGAATTATGAACTTACCTTACATACACTGCATGATGTAAAGAGGTCACCTTATTTTCTGGTATAAGGTGATTGATGGAAACAAATTCCTCTTGCAGATCCTCCTCAACTGCCTCTACCCTCATGGAACGTGAACTTATATAACTGCAAACATACAAAAATATAAACTACTATCATTCATATTATATGAATTTTTATAACTCAGATGAATTTCATCTCAACTCATTAGAACACTAACAAAGTTGCTGTTATTTTTTAAAGCTCTTTTTATCATCTTTTATAAGGTAGGCCTATATGGCTGAAGGGAAGTGTAAGCTGTTAATTTTGGATTAAGATATACCTCATGAATGTTTGTGCAGGATTAAAATGAGGGCCCAAGAAGAATTGATTAAGCTTCAAGCAAAATAAAATTTAAAAACTCAAGGTAGGAAACTGAGTCTCAGACAATGCAATGGTAAAACCAGACATAGTTCGAAGAGATAAGCAGGGAAATTATATTAAACATCAGGGATGATTAAATAGTATCATTACATAATAAAAAGGAAGTTGAATGACACAGTGAATAGAGAGTTGTTCTTGGAACCAGGATAACCTAGATTAATGTCTTCCCTCTGATATGTACTACCTCTGTAACCCCAAACAGGTCACTTAGCCTTTCAAGGATCTGGGCAAATCATTAGGCCTGTAGAAAAATCTTTGTGTCACAAACCCTGTTAGCAGTCTGGTGAAGTCTATAGACCACTTTTTAGAAAAATCTTCCTAAATGCATAAAATAAAACAATAGGGTTACAATGTACATTTACATTGAATACAGTTATCAAAATATACATTTTTAAAAACAAGTCCAAATAGTCTGGATTAAGAACCTCTGCTCTATAGGTTGAAGAAAAGTTGTCATCCTGCACTGGCAGAGAGAGTTTCCTCACCTGGAAGTTCCCTATACCAATGAAATCACACACCTAGTATCTATTCATCTCCCTACTTAATATGCGTGTGTTGTGGCATAACAGCGAATGAAACTGATTGAAACTCAAAGGAAATTTAAAGGAAAACCTTTAAGGGAATAATAGACAGAAAAAATATATTAGAGATTTTGATGGGCCACTTTTAGACATAAACAAATTTGGCAAAAAAATAAATAAGGAGGAAATTAAGAAGAAATAGAAGTTTATCATAGATTTCTGGCAATTACTGAGTAGGAATCATAAATAACTAATATTTCATAACCTGACACAGCAACCCCAAACAAACATCTCTAACCATGTGTTAGAGCAAAAAAATATTTATAAACAAATGTAGAAAGATAGAAACATACTCTTTACTGACAGCATATACAAAAATGATTACAATTAAAGGGTCCTTGAAGTAAATGTTCAAATATAAATGGAGATTAAGTAATTTAATCCTAAACAAGTCAAAGAACAAATTGAAGATAATTCATTTAAGAAATGACAACAATAAAACAAAAAGAAAACTTTGGGATGAAGCTAAGACACACCTCAGGAAAAAATACATGTCCTTAAATATTTTAATTAATAAAATAAAGTACAAATCACAAAAAGACTGTGCAACAAAAAAAATTGAAAAGCAACAAAATACAAAATCTAAATGAAACACAAAATTAAAAGTTCTGAAAGTGAAAAAATAATTAAATTTTTATCAGCAAAATAAGACCTGTTTTAAAAAAATGTTAGGTAGCCTGATTTTGTAAAAATTTATTTTAGAAGTCAAACACCAGAACACAAATACAGAATAGTGAAAAGAAACAAAAACATAACATAAACTTAAATATTAGAACTTAAATACAAAGTAAGAAAGGGGGAAAGCATTTCATGTGCATAGCAGGCATAAGAGAGGATTCAAAATATGTAACAATATTCTTTTCCAAACAAATTCTACTCCTGATCTTTGTTTTTAATGTTTGTTCACATTTATCCCTCCTGCCTCCTCTACTTCCACCTGCTACCTTGCCATCCTTTTACTGGCCTAGCCCCCCATCCTCTCATTCCCATAAATCTAAGCACCCTTTTATAGCCTACCATAACCTACTCCCTCACCCTCATCTCTAAAGATCCCTCCCTATCCAAGCTCAATTTAAAAAAAAAATTGAAAAGAGAGCATTCAAAAGAAATGAAGCGAAAATACTGCAAATTTTAGAAATAATTTTGCTCAACAATTTTCAAATAAAACTATTAAAGTAAATGAATAGTTACAGAAATATGATGTGGACAAACAAAGCAAGAAACAGAGAATTGAAATATTGCAGTCTAGGAAAAGACATTTAACAAGACATTAAAAGAACTTTTGAAGAAAAACAAGACCAGATGGTTTTACAAGTGAATTCTATTAAATGTTCAAATAACAAATGATTCAAATATCCCATTTGCAAAAATAGGAAAGGAAAAGATCCTATTAAACTCTTTCTATTGGTCTGATACATGTATAAGCTAAATCAAAGAAAAAAATACAGACGAAAATACTTATGAATATTGATTAAATTTGTTTTATTTTTATATTCTAACTTAAACACTAAATAAAAGTAGTATTTTCACTTAAAAATTAGAGATTGTATTTGAAACCACAAATCTTTATACAAATTGTTTTTCTTTTGGACCATATAACAAATTCAATAAGCAATTTTCAAAATCATCCTTCTCATCAGTTTTCCCCTAAAATTCTGTCTATTCCCTGTCTTCTTTTTAAAAATGCTTCCACGAAGTGGGAAATTGGGAAAGAACATTTACAACCAGTGCCTCTGATAGAGGTCTCAGGGAATTAAGTAAAATCTATAAGAATACAAGTCATTCCCCAATTGATAAACAGTCAAAGGATATGGACAGGCAATTTTCAGAGGCAGAAATTAAAGATATCTATAAATGCTCTAAATCACTTTTAATTTGAGAAATGCAAAGCAAAACAACACATCTCACCAGTCATATTGGCTAAGATGACAAAACAGGAAAATGACAAATGCTGGAGAGGATGTGGAAAAAATTGGAACACTAATGCATTGTTGGTGGAGCTATGAACAGATACAATGATTCTGGAGAGCAATCTGGAACTATGCCCAAAGGGCTATAAATAATGCATACTCTTTGACCCAGTAATACCACTTCTGTGGTTGTATCCCAAAGAGGTCATTGGAATGAGAGGAAGACCCATGTGTACAAAAATATTTATTGTAACTCTCTTTGTGATGGCAAAAAACTGGACATGAAGGGGATGCCCATCAATTGGAGAATGACTAAACAAGTTGTGGTATATGAATGTAATGGAATATTATTGTGCTATAAGAAATGGGGAGGAGATGATCTTCATATTCACCTGGAAAGGCCTATACAAACTGATCCTAAGTGAGAAGAGCAGAACCAGGAAAAATTTGCGCACAATAATAGACACACCGTATGTGTGATGACCAACTTTAATAAACTGGACTCTTCTCAGCAACACACAGGTATAAGACAATTCTACAAGTCTCAGGATGGAAGTAGATATCGACATTCAGAGAAAGATCTAGAAAGATCAGAGTTTAAATGGAGACTGAAGAGAGGCGGGGCCAAGATGGCGGCATAGAAGCACCAAAGTTTCTCAGCTCCCACACAGCCACCCTAAATACCCATAAAATATGACTCTAAACAAATATTAGGGCTCCTAAACTCACAAAAATACAGAAAACACATCTCTAGCTGAAGGCAGCTCGGCAGGAGGGGCTCATCGCAGCAGGCTGGGAGCCAAGGCCAGCCAAGCCCAAAACCGAAACCACGGCCAGGCCCCAGGGTAGATGGGAGGAGCTGAGCCACAGCGTAAGTCTACCCCAGGGAGAAGATCTGCAGCACCTGGAGCAATATCCACATTTATCTAGCCAGGAAAAATAAGGCTTAGAGAAAGGTCAGTGGAATTCAAGACTGGAAGCTAAATTTGAGGGAGGAAAAGCAGTTTGGCCAAACCACCCCCAGGGTAAGGAAGCAGCGGGGAAGTGGCAGGATCTGCTGCAACCAGCAACTGCCTCCACTGGTCTGCTTCAGAGTTCCTGGCCTGGCAATTGCAGGGGGGCAGAGACGATTAATCAGGGCCAAGGACTCTCGCATTGAGCAGCCTGAATCTGGATCATAGTCTTGGGTGGTGGTCTTGGGCTACTTTTTCAGCATGCCAAAGCTGGTGGGGGCTGCAGCACCCCCTAATAGCTCCAGCAGCTGTGATAACTGCAGCAATTTGGGACGGAGCTTTCCCCCTGGGAAGCAGTGTTCCACAGAGCTAAAAAATGAAGCAATTAATTGACTGGCCAACACAAGGAGAAGGAAGCAAAGTAAGAACAGCAATAAAACTCTAGAATCCTTTTTTGGAGACAAAAAGGATCGAGGTATGGAGCAGGAGGAAGACAGCACAGTCAGAACTCCCACACCAAATCCTTCCAAGATAAATGAAGATTGCCTAAAAGCCGTAGATTGACTTGAAAAAAGACTTTGAAAGCCAAATAAGAGAAGTGAAGGAAAAACTGGGAAGAGAAAAGAGAATGATGTGAGAAAACCATGAAAACAGAGTCAACAACCTGACTGAAGAAAACAATACTTTAAAAAACAGATTAACTCAAATGGCAAAAGAGGCCCAGAAAGCCAAGGAGGAGAAGAATGCCTTAAAAAGTTGAATTTCCCAGATGGAAAAAGAATCTCAAAAGCATTCTGAA
>JAQQSW010021622.1:0-10626 GCA_028646575.1 Pseudocheirus occidentalis
GTGTGTGTGTGTGTGTGTGTGTGTGTGTGTGTGTGTGTGTATGTGTATACATACTGACTGAGACTTCCAGGTCATAGGAGGAACTGTGACTCTACTGTCCCTTCACTCTTGCCTGAAATGCAGTGCAAGAACTGGTTGCCTTAGGTCCAGAATGAGGAACTAAATAAATTTCATATCATAAGAAAAATAAAAATATTTTGGCAAATAAGAAGACAGTTTTGCTCCCTGGGATCCCTAGTTAGAGGCCTAGGAAAAAGAAAAGTTAAGCATGTGTCTAGAGGACTTGATAAATAGCAAAGTGCAAATTAACATTTTTCCCATAACTGTTTAATAAGTAGGTTATTGTTGTTGTTGTTGTTTAGTAATCTGATGTTTTATTAGCAGTAAAAAGGGAGAGTGACTGGTCCTGAGGTTTAATTGCTATAGCAAGATCCCAAGTGAAGTTACTCATTCTACTAAGGCAAGCTGATACCTTCCCTGAAATTAGAGTGTTAGTGTGCCTAGAGAATTGTGAAAGGGTCTGGGTATTTTCCTTCCTTTTGTATCCCCAAAATTTAGCACATGTTGCTGTTGTGGAGTTATTTCAGTTGTGTCCAATTATTCATGACCCCATTATTTGCAAAGATACTAGAGCAGATGGCCACTTCTTTCTCCAGTTCATTTTACAGATGAGGCAACTGAGGCAAACAGGGTTAAGTGACTTGCCCAGGGTCACACAGCTAGTAAGTGTCTGAGGCAAAATTTAAACTCGGGTTCACCAGGCCTAGCACTCTATCTATCCATTGTGGCACCTAGTTGCCCATTCTGGCACACTGGAGACTTTTAATAAATGTTGCCTGCTTGACTGAATGATTGCCCAAGGTCACACAGCCAGTATGTTTCAGAAGCAGGACCTGCACCCAGTCAGATCTGGTTTTTAGGCTGGCTCTCAAAGATGTATGTATTAGTGACAAACTTAATCATTTCACACAAGTGAGTTCCTATATATTCACTGAACCCATCACATCTAGCTGGTCCTAAACAGTGCTTCAACTCTCATCCAAACATGCAATAGCATCTTCATCCTGAGCTAAAAGAATGTCCAAGAGAAAGGTTTCCCATCAAGGGCAGGAACTGAACAGCAGAGTGTGGGTGGGTATGAGTGACCCAGTGTGAGCTGACTTCAGGTGGATGTGACTGGGGTAAAGAGCAAGTGGTTCAGGGTGGTCCTGGTATTTATTGTTCAGAGTATTTTGGATGTGCTAGGTCATGTAACCAAATATTTAGGTGTGATTTTGAAATACCTGAATGTAATTTTAAAATACCTGGTTGTAATTTAAAAAAACATTTTTTTAAATAACAAAGATGAAGTCCTGAAATGAACATACCCAATTATGGACCATTTAACTAATCAGCAAGCTGGTCTCACATGATTAAGACCTTGAAAATTCACTCATGCTTAGTTTAATTTCCCCTGATTAGCAGTGCTTTCCGATAAATGATGGGAAACATGGTCTAGTAAAAATGAAAACCTACTCACAACTTCCCTCTATCCTAACCTCTCACCGCGCTGATCTTTACTCAGCCCATGCTCAGGAAGCTACTGTCTTGCATCCCAATATGATTTCCCACCAGATGTTTAATAGTGAAGGTCTCCAAGACCAAATCCCTAAATGACTATAAACTTTCAAACCAGCTCATATCAGGAAATACTCTACAAGTTCCCACTCTGACAAATTCCCTGTATTAAACCCTAAGACATTTCCCCAGAAGCAATATCCATAACAATGTAATCTCCTCAAATGACAAGAATCTCCACTCAAAAATTCTCTTGGTTCCCCCCCCCAATCTACCTTAAGTGAAGAAAATCTACTCATAATTTCTTGTTTCAATTCACCTTAAAGTAAACGCTTCCCTTTCCTGCATTAGAAGTGTTCCAAATTTGCCTAATCCTTGCTAAGTGCTCTGCTCATAGTAGGCATTTCATAAATACTTGCTGAACTGAATTTGAACCCAGAAAAAATATCCCATCTTTTTCTTTCCTACTACATTTCTTAATGAAGGCTAAACTTTGGGAAAATGTGTTCTTTCTTTCCTACTGACCTGAGTCTTTCTGCCCAAACTCTTCCAGTCTCTTTATTCCTTGGGATAGATACAAGCAAAGCAGATAGGGAGATGGAAAAAGACACCAGGGATCAATCCCTCTTTGGCATGGACACGGACTAAATGACTTAATAGGGTCTTTTTTTTCTCTATGATTTCCCCTTGTAGGGGGTGGAGTGTGTGTGGAGGAGTGCTCCCAGCCCAATCTTCTCCCAGCTGTCAAAACCACCTGCTTGCTCCCCTGTGAAATGTGGCCCCATCTTGACCCCACACAGCTGTCTGGTCTTTTCCCTAACCAGACAGCCTATTACACTCTGGAAAGTTACACTAACAGAAATCCTCAAACACAGAAAACAGCAGCCTGAACCCAAGACTAAAAAGCAAAAACCACGATGCCCATTCCAAAGACTCAACCGCCTTCTTGCCACCCCCTTGTTTTGTGCACATGAAAGAAAAGGAGCATCTGATATGAGATTGGGGAAGAAAGCAGAGAGGACTATGCCATATAAATTTTACAAGGAGGTTTTGCTAAATTATACTGGGACAAGGGCCAAATCCTGGGTTAACCTCAGTGGCGTCACTGGTAAACTCATTATTACCCTCCTGCTGAAAAGTGTATGGAAGACAAGTGTTTGCTAAACTTTGTTAAATCTCTCGTCTTTTTGAGTTTTCATGAATTTTTATAGTAAAAATTATTACAGGTACAATTAAATTATTACAACAGAAAGCTCAATTTAATTTGGATTCTGGTTTTTAATTTACATTTAAAGGTGTTTGATACTATAGAGACTGATTAATATAGAATTATTTGTACTCATGTACACTAATCGCTGACATTAAAGTTATGATTGTGAGATAGATACTATTATTCCCATTTGACAGATGGAGCAATTGTGGCTCTGAGAAAAGTGACTTTTTCATGGTCGTCCAGGTGACCACGTCAGAAGTGGGAACTCAACCTAATATTTCCTGACCGCTAATCAGGATACGTACATGAAAAGCGTGTAAATAATAAGTGCAACTTGAATACTTTTCATTATATCATGCAGACTCTAATGGCTGGCATGAAGCATCTCACAAAGATTTTTTTGGGTGTGTGTGTGGGGGTGAGAAGTGTTCATATCTTCATTTAATTGGTGGGGAAAATCCCTTTATCTATATGGATCAGCAAATTGTTGGTAACTAAGCCTAAGAGAACTGCTGATTTGAATTTGAATCCAGAAAAACATCCCATCTTTTTCTTGCCTATTCTATTTCTTAATGAAGGCTGAACTCTGGAAATGAGATAAAGTCATTTTGCACAGGGGTGACGAGGCTAGTAGATACCAAAGGAAGAACTAGAACTCAAATCTGACTCAAAGATTTCAATACGGCCTCAAATAATGCAACATCAACATATCATAAAAACTGCAATTTCAGGCAGCCCCAAAAGGCAATGGAAAATGGTGGAAAACAACCTGGTAATAAGGGGGTATTCATGAACTGAGGAATGGCTGACCAATTTAGGATATATTGATGCAATGCAACATAAAACAAATACAATGCCATAAGAAATGGCCAAAAGGATGGTTTCAGAGCAACCTGGGAAGATCTGCAGGATTTGAGAGCTCTGATCAACCAAGATTTCAGAGGACCAATGATGAGGCAAGGTAACTATCACCCGACAGAGAGGTAAGGAATACAAGATTTATAATAAGACATACATTATTCGACAAGGCCAACATGGGAATTTCTTTTGTTTGACTGTTACAAGAGTTTCCTTTTTCTTTTCTTTTTTTTATGTGGGACTCTGTTTTGCTTGACTGTGTATGATTGTTACAAGAGTTTTGTTTTTCTTTTCTTTTTTCATTTGGGGAAGTTGGAGGGAGAGAAAAATAAATGCTTTTCAATTTTTTAAAAAGTCAACGTCAAATATGTAATCAAAAAAAAAAAGAAAGTGGGCAAAGGATGGGGAAGGCAAAGGATAACAGATGGACAAGGTATGTACTGCTGGTGGCACCCATGGAACGTTCAGTGACCTCAAGAGGAGCTTTCAGTGTCTTGGAGATATTCTATTTGGAAGATTTACAGAAAGACCCAGAAGAGAATTGCACATGAGGAGAAAGTGTGGAAAGGCTATCATCTTTTACTATGGAAGCTGTACTTATCATGACGAGATCATGCTTCATTGAAGTATCATGTTATATAGAAGCTTAATTCATAGTGCTAGTGCCAAACCCTTAATTTAGGAAATCTATGACCAGGACATGCATGGGCCTGACGCTGTGGAGTCCAAAACCGCCAGTCAGAATCTGATGTTCCCGGAGGGAGCTCTGAGTTTGGGGAAAAGGAATTAAATTCTGACGATGTGAGCCAAAGAGATATTTCAACAATATTTCTCCAAGACAGAAACCAGGCCATATAAATCCAGAGATTCATTATAAATGTCAAATAGTGATGAGAAAAATAATTAATAAAAAACTACAATGAAATTAAAAGAGGTTTAAGGTACATACATTACAATGAAATACGAGCGTGTAGGTTTCTCTACCCCCTCACTGTTTGGTGACATGAATATGGTAACGCTGAGTAACTGTTGACAATTAGCTAGAAGATGGAGCAGAGGTCTTGGAAGAAAATCACTCCCTGGTGGTAAAATATTGAAAATTCAATTATCCTCTGTTTATTACAAGCTTATATTAGCAACTGTATTCCTAATAAAGACCTTGATAATATACAAATTAATGGGAACACAAGGGAGTACTTTTAGCAACTTTTTTTTAGTCTTATAGTAGTCTACAATATTGAACCCTAAAGTGCTCCACAGGACCGCATAAACCTTGCTAAACAAAGCTCTCAGCATAAATTATTACACGTATATGACTATAAGATATATTATGGTTCTATGTAATATGAAAATAATTTTGATATAACTGGCAGGGTGTGCAACACTAAAACATCAACCAACCATGATTCCAGAAGACCTGTGTATGTTAGTACATAAACTGTTGGGGAAGGAAAACCTAATGGACTCAAAGGAAGATGAAACCAAATTCTGTAAATACTAATTAAAATTGTATACACTTGCAGGAAATGCCTCTTCTTTTATACAACTGCACATTTCTCAGAGTTTTCCTAGTATACAAGACAATATTAAAAGTGAACTGACATCATATGCTGTCATCTTACATGACATCTCTCAATTAGCTCACCAAAATTGAATGATAAAAGGGACCCGTTTTTCCATCTCTTCCCAATTAGAACTTTTTTTGTCAGTGAAAATTACGTCTGCTTAGATGCAAATATTTCATTGACTGATTCATTCATTCAAAATAATTACTGAGTATTTACTATGTAAATAGGCACTGGGGGAGTATACAAAGTTATAGGAGACATGCTAAAAATAAAAAATGTTGAACTTGGAATCAGGTGGAGTTTTGGCTTGAATCCTGTCTCTTGATCCTTGTAGGACCATGGACAAGTCACTTCACCTTCACAAGACTCAGTTTTCCTATATGTAAAATGGAGATTAATACTTCACAGACATGTCAAAATTAAGGTATGCAAAGTGCTTTTCCAAACTTAAAAAAACTGTTCAAAGAGCAGCTATTATGAAATTTACAGGCACATGTAAGAGAGTATATGACAGATAAAAGCTATAAGCCTATAACTGAGAGGTAAGGCAGGAAATGAGAAGAGCCCCATGAACACTACAGATCATATGTAGTGTAAGAGCTCGGAGCAGAGCAAGACGGCTTTTGGATTAGATTATCAGGGAAGACTTGATGGAAGAAGTCACACTTGAATGGAAGTTTGTAGAATGGTGAGTATTTTGATGGATAAAGATGTGAGGGAGGGTATTCTTTGTGAACATCTTCAGTCAAGTTATGGAGGCAGGAAAGCAAGAAGGACATTTGGGGGATGAGGTTTGGTTGGAGATTTAAAAAATTCTCTGCTTGGCATTCAAAACCCTTCATAATGTAGTCCCTTCCTACCTTTCCAGGTTTTTTCCTCTTCCTCCCTACCATACACTCTTTGATCCAGTGACAGTGGCCTCCCACCTGTTCCATGAATAAGACACGCCATCTCTCAACTCTGGACATTCTCTCTGACTGTTCTCCATGCCAGGTATGTTTCCCCTCCTTTGCTCACACTACTGACCCCCTGGCTTCCTTTAATTCCCAACTAAATTCCCACCTTCTACATGTCTAAAGTGCTTTGCAATCCTTAAAAAAATTAAATGTTCTATGTCCTACATACAGGAAGCCTCCTCCCAACCCCTTTAAATTCCAGTGCTCTTCCCTCAGTTAATTGTCTCTTATTTTTCCTGGAGATAGCTTGCTTTGTATATATTTATATGCATGTTATCTCCCCCAATAAATTGTGAACTCCTTAAAGTCAAGGACTGTCTTTTGTCTCATTTGCATTTAGCACAGTGGATACTTAATAAATGTTAGCTGATTCCTTACGTCAGGAAATTGTGGGAGATAGTAATAGAAATGTGTTGTTGAGACCTCTCAGTCCTGTCCACTCTCCATGATCCCATTTGGGGTTTTCTTGGCAAGGATATTGGAGTGGTTTGACATTTCCTATTCCAGCTCTTTTTACTGATGAGGAAACTGAGGCAAACAGAATTAAGTGACTAGCCCAGGGTCGAATTTGAATTCAGGTCTTCTTGACCCCAGGCCTTGCTCTCCATCCATTGTGCCACCTAGCTGCCCATTGGACGTGTAGGAAGATATTTTCCTGTTGCTCAAAGATGAGAAGAAGCAAAATTGGAAAAATGAACATACTATTTAATTTATTTTAAGGGAACTGATTTTCCTTAAGTGAAGATGCAGGAGTCGGGGACAGAAACATAGCAAGTCAATGTAAAAGAAGTGATTCTATACACTCATGAAGAAAATATGAAATTCAACACAACTGAATCCGACAAACATTTTGGATCCATCTGTTACGTGGCAAGGAACAGAGCAAATTACAGTGAGATGGTAAGAGACATATGTATGTATACACACATATGTATAGCTTTGAAATTAAAGACAAATACTTTAATT
Organism: Pseudocheirus occidentalis; assembly: GCA_028646575.1. Taxonomy (NCBI): domain Eukaryota; kingdom Metazoa; phylum Chordata; class Mammalia; order Diprotodontia; family Pseudocheiridae; genus Pseudocheirus; species Pseudocheirus occidentalis. Next base: position 7,119 of record JAQQSW010021622.1, read on the forward strand.
TTGCTGCAAATGTCATTGTGAAACTGACCCAAGGGAGCAAAGAACTAGGGAAATGGCAGAGTCATTCAATAGGTGTGTATGTCCTGTGTTATCTATAAGATGAAGAAGATAGCAAATGATCATCCCCATATAGTGAGAGCAACAATAAGATGTGGCAGACCCCAGAGTGAGAAAAATAAAGGTCACCTTGGTGGTGACTGTGTTGTGAAAGCTACAGAAAGGCAGGGCAGAAAATGATTTATAATCAGGCAGCAAAGAATACATATCTTGTGAATTGTCTAGAGCACATGGTGATGAGCAGGTGGAGAGGGATCACTTTAAGAGACCCAAAGGGTTCTGTGAGGAAAGGAGCAGAAAGCAATGTCAGCAAAGTCCACATGAGGATGTTTTTAGGTAAAAGTTGAACAACCTATCAAAGGTGACACAGATTTTAAAAAGCCAAAGAGTGAGAGAGGGCATTATTGTTAGCTCCTCTATCCATCCTTTGGGAAGCTTTTGAAAGGGAAAAGAATGACTCCAACAGAAGCTAGAAAGGCTGTTGAACATTAAAGAGGGATTCCCACCCTTCTGTTTGGGTCAAAGAAGAGCATTCAAGAAATGGTGGGTGGATTCTTCACAATGTAGAAAGATGGGATAGGCACATTATTTATTGAAATAACTAATCATGGGAACTGTCCTCTGTGGATTTTTTTTTCTTTACAGAGAAGTAGGTCATCAAAGTTTGATATTTAAAGAAAAATTTCAAGAATTGTTTTCATGATTATTTTTGCAGAATGGGCAAAATATGGGAGGAAAACATTAAAATTAAATTACATTTTATATATTTTCCATTTGTTATTTATATTTTGATTTATTATTTATATTCTTGTATAATTTTAAGTATGTATTCTACTGAACTTTCAATTTTTAGGATCATAGGCTGAGTGTTGAAAGGTATATTATGTGTTATCTATCCATCTATTTATCAGTATTCATTAAGTACCTACTATGCGCCAGGCACTATAATAATCACTGGGGGTACAAAAAGAGTCAAAAGACAATCCTTGCCCTCAAGACGGTTTTAATCGCATGGAGGAGACAACACACAAGCAAATATATACAAAAACAAGCAATAAACAACAGGATAAATACAAATAATTAACAGAAGGAAGTGCAGAAGCAGTCAATGCAACTGTACTGTTACCTGAACAAAATTAAAATGTCTCTGGGAAATGTTTAATAAACTAGATAAAAATAAAATAATACAACATAGATAATGTTAATTTATGGTTTTCTTAGTTAACATGCCTCCGGAAGGGACCCATTTCTATTTGAGTTTGATCTAGTCTAACTGCCTCAATTTTACACATGAAGAACATGAAACCTGGAGAGGCTAAGTGACTTGAGCTAAATCATTTAGTCAAATCATCAAGCCATCTACGTTTACATAGCTCGTTAAGGATTACAAAGCATGTTACATATACTGTTTCATTTGATGCTTACAACAGCTCTACTAGATGCTGCTTTCAGTGAAAGAGGTGGAAGATGAACTCTTTCCATCCTCCACGGCCAGGACTTTTCACTGCATGATGTTCCCGCCCTATTCTGATTTTTGTAATGAGGTTATTGAAAAGAACTGTTTCACTGAGAAGATTCTTATCACATATTTTATGACTATATTTAGTCATGAGAATATGCTTATTAGGTGAGCTCTAGAGTAGAAAAAATATGAAGAATAAAAATAAATGTTGAGTAACCAGAGAATTAAAAGTTGCCCAGGTTCTTTGAAAATATATAGAAATATCTGTGTCACACTTGAGAACTGTGAAGTGTTGTTAAAAGGAATGGACTACTGGTTTATGTTTTTTTTAAATATATGGCTTAATGAACCTGTTGACAGCACATATACTGTTAATATTTATAATTCCATGGTGACAAGAAAATGTCACCAATTACTGGCTACTATGACAGAAAACAATTTATTTTCAATGATTTATACTATGAAGCCAAAAAATATTTATTTTGATTACTAAGAAGCAACAATCCTTCTATTGCCCAATGGCAGTTTTCAGACCAAAGTTACCCAAATGAAGGCTAACACATTTTCATAATGAGGATTTACATAACTTACCTCTATGCTTTCTCAATGCTATAAACTAAGATACTCTAAAGATAGATTTTCTTTAAAGAAGCTGTAACTGAAATATCTCATTTACTGAACCAGGTTTTTCCCAATATCAAATATTTTTCTTTTGGACACTAGGTGTCTTTGTGGGAATGTGGTAGGGGGTGGGATAGGATGGAGGGAAGGGAGGTAGGATTTAGAATGTTACTAAGTCAGTCAATCAAAGAAAATCCAGAGTCCTTAATTTTGGTCCCTCTCTGCCACTTAGATTCAATATTACCTTGCCAAAGTTTCTTCCTCTCTCTAATTCTCAGTGCCCTCATTTGTAAAGTAAAAGGGTTGGACTAGTTCATTTCTAGATTGACTAGTTCATCCTTGTTTCATAGACAGTAGCATGATGAGACCCTATGTGATGTAAACGACAGAGAGTTGGCCTTCAGCCATGAAGATCTTTTGAAGTCCAGTTTCTGTGACTCTGGCTCACAATTTAACCTGAAAATGCCTAAATAACAATAACCACCCCAGGAAATTCTAAGGTTATACTTCTTAGGATCGGTATCTCTCTGTATTGGTAGAGGGAGTTAAGTCTATATTGGTAGAGGGAGTTAAGTCTACAGAAGTTTTCAGTTTCCTCATAGGTAATTTCTTATAGCACTGAAGTCACAAATCTGAAGTCAATCCCTTTTTCTCTCCTCACCCCAAAACATGCCGCAGTGGATCTAGAGTTGAATTCTACCTCTGACACTTTATGACGACAGGCAAGTTTTTTGGTCCTTCTGAAACTTAGTTTCTTCATCTGTACTAAGGGTGTAATAATGCTTTTGGATGACTATGAAGACACAATTAATCAATCAACAAGGATTTTAAAAAATTTCAACAAGCATGAATAAGCATTTATTAAGTGTCAGTCACCATGCTAGGCAAAAATAAAAAACAAAACAAAACCAGTCCCTGCCTCGAAGGTGTTCACATTCTAATAGAAGAGACAGCATGTTTATGACATACACATACATGTATATTTATTATATATGTAGATATACATTGAGAGAGAGGAGAGAAGAGAGGAGAGGAAGGAGGAGAGGAAGAAAGAGAAGGAAGAGAGAAAGAAAAAGGAGAGTGTAAAGCCAATCAGCAGTAGATTCCTGAGAGAATGCTACTGTGAACAGCCTTTAAGTTTCATATTACACAGTATTAGTGAACACTCAGTTTATTCCATTACAAAATCAGATTCAGTACAATGTTCACAGTTTCAACAGTTCACAATATTATATACAATCTTCAGAACAAGGAAAGTCTCAATATTATATCTTATTACAGAAAGGAACAAGGAACAAGAGAAGAATCAGCTGGTTTCCCTAAGGGAGAAACCAGCTTCACATTTTAAGATTCAATCAATCAATTAAC
>JAQQSW010021623.1:0-10626 GCA_028646575.1 Pseudocheirus occidentalis
AATAACACCTTAAAAAATAGATTAACTCAAAATGCAAAAGAGGCCCAAAAAGCCAATGAGGAAAAGAATGCCTTAAAAAGTTGAATTTGCCAGATGGAAAAAGAATCTCAAAATCATTCTGAAGAGAATAATTCCTTCAGAATTAGAGTGGAGCAAATGGAAGCAAATGACTTTATGAGAAATCAGGATACTATTAAACAGATCCAAACAAATGAAAAAATAGAAGACAACATGAAATATCTCCTTGAAAAAACCACTGACCTGGAAAATAGATCCAGGAGAAACAATTTAAAAATTATTGGACTACCTGAAAGCCATGATAAAAAAAAAACAGAACCTAGAAATCATGCTTCAAGAAATTCTCAAGGAAAATTGCCCGATATTTTAGAACCAGAGGGCAACATAGAAATTGAAAGAATTCACTGATAACCTCTTGAAAAAGATCCCAAAAAGAAAACTCCCAAGAATGCTATAGTCAGGTTCTGGAGTTCCCTGATCAAGGAGAAAATATTACAAACTGACAAGAAGAAACAATTTGAATACTGTGGAAACACAATCAGGATAACCCAGGATCTAGCATCTTCTACATTAAAGAATTGAAAGGCCTGAAATATGATACCATGGAGATAAAGGAAGCTAGGATTAAAACCAAGAATCACCTACCCAGAACAATTGAGTATAATGTTCCAAAATATGTTCATTCAATGAGGTGGAAGACTTCCAAGCATTTTTGATGAAAAAAAAAAACAGAACTGAATAGAAAATTTGACATTCAAATATAAGAAGCATGAGAAGGTAAACACAGAAAAGAATTCATAAGGAACTGATCAAAGTTGAACTATTTACATGTTAACATGGAAAAATGATAATTGTAACTTATGAAACTTTTCTCAGTATGAGGATACTTGAAGGAAATATAAATGTGTACATATGTATATATATATATGTATATGTATATATATGTATATGTATATATATGTATATGTGCATGCATACACATATGTCTATATAGGAGGGTATATATGCATAGGAATACATATATAAGTATATGTATATATGTGTACATAGAGGACACAGGATCAATTGAACAGGATTGGATAATATTTTAAAAGGTGAAATAGAGAGGTGGGAGAGGAATAATATGAGAGGAGACAGGGAGAAGCAGAATGGGGTTAATCCTCTCATATAGAAGAGGCTAGGGATAACTGTTACAATGGAGTAGAAGAACAGGAAGGCAAAAGGGAATGGGTTAACCTTATTCTCATTGAATTTGGCTTAGGGAAGTAATGACATACATTCTAAGTTGGGTATCTTCGCCTACAGGAGAACAGGGGGAAAGGGGATGAGAGAGGGGAGGATGGGGAGAGGGCAGGTTAGGGGGGGAGGGTTTTTAGAAGTACACACTTCTGTAAAGGGACAGGGACAAAGGAGAGAATAGAACAAGTTGGGGGTGGAATAGGAAGAAGGGAAATGTAGTCAGTCTTTCACAGTATGTCCATTGTGGAGATGTTCTGCATAACTACACATGTATGGCCTGTATTGAATTGCTTGTCTTTTCAGTGGGGGTGGGTGATGAGGTATGAAAGGAAAGAATCTAGAATTTAAAATTTTAAAATAAAATGTTAAAAATATATATATGTATATATCTTGCCCTACCGAAAAGTCAGAGGGGTAATGGGGAGGATATAAGAGAGAGCAGATTGGGGGAGGGGGTATGTAGTGGGATTGCTGTTTTGGGGTGGTGGGTAGGGGAAAGACAGGTAGAAAATTTGTAACTCAAAATCTCATGGAAATGAATAATGTAAACTAAAAAGAAACAAAAGTTAAAAAAAAAACCAAACCCAAAGACCTGAAAATGAAGTAGATGCTCATTCATTGGTGAATGGTTGAAGAGGTTATGGTATCTGAGCATAATTATTCTTGTGCCATAAGAAATGTCAAAAGGAGGAAGTACTCTGAATAACACGGGATAACTTAGAGGGACCAAGACTGAGTGAACTGAAGAGAATCATGAATCCAACACTGGAAAGGAAAACAGCTATGGAGGACACAAGAACCAAGATCAAACCAAAGACCAGTCTTCACTGCAGAAGACCGGTCCTTCTCACCTCTTGGCATAAAGATGAAGGGTGGAACATGGATTTCCAAACAAAAACTTCATGTGGATTTGTTTCTGGTGATCACACTCATATGTGAGAGAAGACTCTTCACCTCAGAGGAAAGGGGAAGGTAACAGTAATAGTTGTTGTGACAGAGAAAGAAGAGAGTAGTCCTTGGCACGTGTGCTAACACTAGGGTTTGCTTAGCCCTTTTCTAAGTGGGCAGCCAGGCCCCTCCATTCTATATCCTCACAATCTTTCAGAAGCAAGCTCACCAACCTCAGTGATTGTATGGTGCTTTCATCTCTGGACTTTCACTGTCTAGTCCCTTATCTCCCTTTAAAATAAATTCTGTCTCTCAAAGAAAATATCAATAAATCATGAAAATACAGAAAAGAGCAGAAGGAATTTCAGAAGAGAATATAGCGAAGCAGGCCGGTGTTGGAGCTACCTTGTTAAGCCTGAAATGTACCTTAAAAATAAGCAAGCAAAGGGCGGCTAGGTGGTGCAGTGAATAGAGCACCGGCCCTGGAGTCAGGAGTACCTGAGTTCAAATCCGGCCTCAGACACTTAACACAAAAATCTAGCCGTGTGACCTTGGGCAAGTCACTTAACCCCAACTGCCCTCCAAAAAGCAAAAAAAAAAAAAGCAAGCTGTACATGGTGAGCTACGGTTTTAGTTACAGTTCTATTTTTTTCTTCTTTGTCCAGAAAAATCTTCATGTTTGTTAATGATGCGAATAATAAAAAGATTTTAAATGATTTGTTAAAAAAAAAGACTTGAGCATGCTATTAATTTGCCTCTATATGAAAGAAATATTTCATTTAAGATCCTCTTCCTTATACTCAATAGTTGTTTGAAATAGAGAAACCTTATCAGAGTGGGTAATGTTGGGCTTGCAGTCAGAGAAAATTACCTTTGGAGGTAACTAGCTATGTGACTCAGGCAGCAACCTAGATCAGACCTACCCAAATATGAAGAGGCTGCTATCTGGCTCGAAGGAGTGACTCCTAGACCTGGAGTTCTCTACACTTAGAAAATTACATATTGTTTACATTTATTTTTGAAAACAAATAATATAGGCTATTTAACTTAATGCTTATCAAGTGCAAAATAAAAAATGAAAAAAGTCTAATAAATAAAAAAAAAAGAAAAAACTCCACTAGGCCTCAAGTATCTATACATAATTGCTTATGCATAATCTCTATACACAAATACAATTTTTAGTTAACAAACAAGAAGAACCAGAGGAGTTAACATGAGTAAGGGGTTCTTTCTGATTGGAGGTTTTAAATCAGATACTGAATGACCACTTATCAGGTAAGTTATAGTGGGAATTCCTTTCATTAATGAATTGGATGAGATGAATACTGAGATCACTTCCAACCTTTTTTTTTTTTGGAGGGAGAAAGGCAAGGGTAGTGGGGTTAAGTGACTTCCTCAAGGTCACACAGTTAGTAAGTGTCAAGTGTCAGAGGCCAGATTTGAACTTAGGTCCTCCTGACTCCAGAACTGGTACTCTATTTATTGTTCCACCTAGCTGCCTTTTTAACTTCTGTAATTCACCATCTTTCTAGAGTAAAAATGTCAGGTTTCAAAATTCAGTCTTCTAAAATAGTTTGCAAAACATGTCCTGGGCACAAGAAACAGGCACGTACTCTAGGAAGAAGCATCACTGTGCAGTGCATCCAAGAGGCTTCAAGAATAAGGCCTTGGAAAAGGACAGAAGCTGCCAGTGCTGGAGAGTATTCAGAATGAACCACAGTAGGCTGCCAAAGCCTGAGCAGGATTTTCAACAATAGCACTGCTGGAGAAAGAAGTAGCAGAGAGAATCATCCAACTGCATTAATGCCTGGCCACAAGAGATCCTGTGAATTGAGGACACTGTCTTTCCCTGAGAAACATCATGCTGAGTAGAAGGGCTCCCCCAAAATGAGGGTGACATCATGTAATTTGAATCAGTTTTCTTTTTACTAATATTACACTGAAAAGTAGGTCAGGCCTATAAAATCACAATGATTCTAGTGATTGTGGTGAAAAAAACCCCAACCCAGTATCCTGTATTGTTTCATCAAACCATATTATCAAAAGAATAAATGTGGTATAGTGGATAGAAATACAGAATCAGAGAATTTGAACTGTAAGGGAACTGCAATTTATCCAAAAGGAAACCCCATTATAACATATTCCAGACTTTGCCTGAAGACTTCCAGTGATGGTGAACCTACCACCTCTCAGTGCTACCCATTCCACTTTTGGAAAGCTCTCTCAGAAAGTTTTTCCTGACATTAAGCCTCAATGCCATTCCTTGTAGTTTTTACCTGTTCCTAATTCTGTCTCTGTCATAGTTGTTGTTCTTCCTTTGTTTTTTAAAAGGAACAATGACCTGCACGTGAATTGGATTTGAATAAGGCAGAGTCCTGAAAAGTCATCAGCCTGCACTCTCTCCTCCAGAGTCATCAGAGTTCAGCAACAAGACAAAGGTCAAGGTGACTGGCGATGGCCCCAGATGCAGAGGATGACCTTGGCTTTTCTAAACTGAGGTTTTTCCCAGGTCTCAGTTGGTCCTAAGCCATACCCATTCAATTGACTAAGGACTAAGAATTGAGATAAAAGATGGTTCAATTATCATCCCAAAGATATCAATCTGTGAGGGGAAGACTCTTGGAGTTTCTGGTCAGAAGAGATAACAATTGCTATTTTCATTCTTTCTAAGGCATCAAAATCTAAGCAATGACACACAGAGGCTTGGGCTGGGCCTATTATTGGTTATTCAATAAAAACCAGAATGATTTGGGTTTAAATGCATACTCAAGTAGTTCCATTTAAAGCACAATGGGTTTCTTTTAAAACCTATTTTTTCAGAGCTATATTTCAAGAAATTAAAAATGAAAACTACAGGACAAAAGGAAATTGTCCCTAGGTTTTTGAAAAAGAAGGAAGAGGAAGAGGAAAAGGAAAAGGAGGAGGAGAAAAAGAAAGAGAAGGAGGAGGAGGAGGAGAAGAAGAAGAAATAGCAATGGTTCCCAACCTCTATTCAAATTGGCAGGTTGGGTCCCCCAGAGATTTCTGCCCTATGGGACCAAACCAAAGAAGCATTTTAGTGAAGAAGTCACAATTTCTCTGTTCCTCAACTTCCTCATTTTTATAATGAGAGGAGTTGGACAAGGTGGTCCCTAAGGGCCCTTCCAGTTCCAATTATATGATTCTATGGTCCTAAGTGAAGCAGAACAAGCTAGAAGACTGACAAGGATAAAAGACTTGAGAATTTGAACCCCAGCTCTTCCATTTACTACTTGTGTGATCTTAGGCAGATCATGTCACACCTATCAGTTTTCTTATCCTTCAAATAAGTGGGTTGGATGAGATTAATTCTATATTCCCTTCCAACTCTATTTTTGAGACTTTATCACTCTATATTTTTGGTCAACTAGAGTGTCAACATTTTTGAACTAATAACATATCTGTTTTTACAGAAAAGGAAAAAAGAACCAGAAAGGGGTTCTGCTTAAGGCCACATAAAATTTAAAAGTCCTACTTTGCATACTTGGAAGTGAGAATTCTTTCATCTGGGGTCTGGAGACAATTATCTGATACTTAATTTATTATATGGCATAATTTAGTCTCAACTGTATAATGGGATTGTTCTTCTAGTCTCTATTGGTCAGTTTTCTTATTGTTACCTTATGTCAGAATGTTAAATTATTTTTTCCCTTCAGACCCCCAAACCTAAAGGAGACCTGGGAGATAACTTATTTTCAGTGTAGTCTCTAACTTAATTGGGAAAATTTGGGCAAAAATGAGTTGATATGAAAAGTATATTTCCCAGCGAATGAATCTTGAGTACTTTGGATCACTTGGGTTGAAAGCATTTTGAATGCAAGAAGGATAATGAAAAAGATATGATAGACAAGAGTCAATAAACATTTATTAAGCACCTACTATATGCCAAGTACTGCACTGAGTTCTAGGGATACCAATATAAAAAAGAAAGATAGCTCTTGTTCTCAAGGAGCTTACAATCTTTTGGGGGAAGACAACACACAAAAGGAAGCTAAAAAGAGGAAGAAAGTACCCAATTTAGGGGTATAGAAAGAAGTCTCAATGTAATGCAGTCAGGTGGAAAATGAGTTCTTTGTTCTGAACCCCCTCCTTAAATAGAGTTTTTGGAGTTCATAGCTCTACCCTCCAATCAGAGGAGCAAAGGATAGTGATGATGTTGTATCAGCAATGCAGCATTCACAATGCCTATAGTGACCATAAGTATGCTGATATGGTTATTAATCACAAAACGTAACAGGCTCTCTACATAAGAAATCTAGCCAGAGCATTTATTCAAATACCAGAAAACTGAGTCCCCAGACCAGAAAGTCAAAGCCAACACAGTAGTTATGAAGATGGCACATGTAGTTAAAGTAGTAAACATCCACATTCTCAAGCCTTCAAAACAGGGCAGGGTGCCTTGGGCAAAGATCCTCCTCTCCTCACTCATGGCAACTGCTCAGTATCCAGGCAGGTTTCTCCCAGCAGCTCTGGCTCCTCCACAGTTATCATCCCTGGCAGTCCTCAGCAGGAGTCCTTATCAGAGATTTTGGCTGGCTCAAAGAAAAAAAAGGAGTTCACGCTGCTGTCACCGCCACTACTGTCGCGGCTGCTTCCGGTCACCAGCACACAGAAACTCGCTTGGTTACAGCTTTCTCTTGCTCCACCCCTTCCTGCTACATCAGCAAGTTCAAGGGGCATGGAAGATCTTCATATCTCAGTATCATTACAGATTTGTGAGTTCTAAGGCTGACTGAATCTTGTAGATTGATATTAATAAATGTACAACATGTTCTTTCTTCAGTAGGACTATAATAGTAAGCAGTTGGTTGGTCATTGTACTTGGTCATTGTATTTTGAAGTGTTCAATAATATCATTAAAATCTATGTTAACTTTTATCTTCATGTCTCCAGTGCTTAGCACAATGCCTGACACAGCAGGATGTTAATAATAGTTACTGATAAGGAAAAAAAGACCTCCAATGTTCCAGATTTTCAGTTGCCAATTCTCTGCCCTCTAAAATGACTTCGTATTTCTTTTATACATATTTAGTACTTATTTCTGAACATGTTAATTTTCTTCTAGTAAAATTTTTATTTATTTTATTAAATATTTCTGAATTACATATAAAAACATTTTAACATTAATTTCTTTTTTAAATTTGAGTTTCAAATTCTTTTCTTCCCTCCTACACCTTCCCCCTCTTTGAGAAGGTGTAATGGTAAGCAAAATAGGATTTTTTTTTCTGTTTTTATGGATTGAATTTTAGCTAATCAAGTGCCTTTGAGCCTCACCTTTGATTGTATCAAAAGTCTTTTATTGGAAACAGTATACATTGTATTGCTCTTGATAGGACTAAGGGACCTATAGGCCTAAGGGTTTGAAGATCTCCTCTGCCCTTAATAGGCTGATTGTATTCACATGGGAGCCCACGGTGGGAAGAGCTTGCAAAAAGGGTGGAACAGGAAGGAGCAGATAAGAGGATGAGTGGAGCTAGGAGCAAGCAGAAGAGAGAGGTTTGTGATGTTGGTGCTCTGTTGTCTGTTGTTCTGTGTGACTTTCTCAGATGGAAGCCCTGTCTGTTGATCTGTATTGGTTTCTCAGACAAAAAGTGGATTGAGATGATAGCACTGATAACGTGTTTAACTATTGTTGTAGCCCTGTTAAACTTTGTTTTCCTAGAAATAGAAACTGTGAAGACCTTGGAGTGGAATAGTTCCCATGAGCTGAGATATAGAATAGGAGTGGAGAGCTGCCTATGTGTGAATCCAGGCAAGAGTTGGGCAGAATCAACCTGTGGAGAAGGAGCCATGGAGTTTTGAAGCCAGCCCCAAGTCAAGATGAAAGAGGACTTTGCTTTGGATACTCTGTATTGACTGATGAGATTTGTAACTTACTGTGACCTAGAAGTAGATGGTGTTTGTACTTTCTGCTACCCCTTAAGGATGATTGGAAGCTACCTTCAAATCAAGATGAAAGAGGACTTTACTTGGTGTAGCACCAATGCAATATGTACAGCTCCCACAATCACAGTAAAGACCATGACTATAAGTATCACATGATGTTTGATCCCAAAATATGCCAGATTCTACAGGTAGAGAATAGACCTGAAGCATTTATTTAGACACCAGAAAACTGAATCCCACAACCAGTAAGCCAATTCCATCATAGTACCAAAGATATTCAGAAGCCAAAATAACACTGAGAGCCATGCCATCCTTTTGCCTTCCCACAAACCAACACAAAATCAATATTTGCTCACAAATCTCTTTATCTCCTTAATGACCATCCTCTCTTGCTCTGACGCCCGCTTCCTGTGGGCTCTGCTTCCCTTCAGCAAATTCCTCCCACCACAGGCTCCACACAATTACATTCAGCCTTTCAGGGGGCAGAGTTTTTTTCACAGCAGGGAAGTTTCCTGTGGGCTCTGCTTCCTTTCAGCAGTTTCCCTCCATCACAGGCTCCATGTGACTACATTCAGCCTATCAGGAGGTAGAGTTTACTTCAAAGCAGGGGAGGTCTTCAAACTCCCCCCTAGGTCTATTAAAGGGCTGGGAAGATCTTCAAAGTCCTGTTCTTGTGACACTTGGATACTCTGTACTGACTGAAGAGATTGTAACTTCCTGTGACCTAGGGGTGGGTGGTGTTTGTATTCTCTGCTACCCCATAAAGAGGACTATAAGATGCACAGAATATGTTTTGTTTAAGACTATGTGGCCACCTACTAACAAGTTGTTATATTGTTGTGAATGTTGCGCTTTAGTTTCTTGAATATTATGCTTTTGTTTATTGCTGAATAAATAGAGTTCATGATACTATGTGATTAGATCCTTAGTCATTCATAGCAACCAAAGTCCTCCAGAGAGCTGCTCGTAATTGACTTTACAGAAGGCAACAATATATCAATTTTGCATTTGAAGTCAAAGCAGATAAACTTCTTGAAGATAGAGAATGTTTCATTTTTGTCTTTACATTTCTAGTCTCTAGAATTATATCAGTCAAATTGTAAGTATTCAGTAGATCACAGGATCTTATAATCATATATTAACAACTTGAAATGAACTTAGGAGTCTTTGAAGTGAATTGAATTTATGATGGAGAAAAACAACAAAAAACACACATTAGAAATACTAGGTAAAGATTGTGGAGTAAGGCACGAATTTGTTTAAGCTCTCCCAAATTACCCTCTAAACAACTTAAAATGATGCCTCAAAATGAATTCTGGAGTAGCAGAACCAACAGAAGGATGGTAACAGACAGCAAAGGTCTGTCTCACTGAGGTGAGAGAGGAGTGCAGTTCAGCATGGATAGCCTCAGCAAGCCCCAGCACACTGTGCCCCAAGGCAACAGTGAGGTTCTGTGCCTTGGATAAAACCAGCAGCAAGGCCCCACATCCTCTCTACTTCACAAGCCATTCCCCCCTCCCCCCATGAGCCAGTAGCGAGGACCTGTGCCCCAGGGTGAGCCAGCAGCAGCACCACATCAGCAAACCAGTATAGGCCTTAGGAATAACTGAAGCAGCAGTTGTGACTTCTTTGTGACTTTTGGGGTTCTCAGTCGACAGATGATAAGGAGGCCAGAAAACTGACCCAAAGGAGATTGAAAGGGACACTTTGCTGATGGTGTGTTCAGGACTCTGTTGCAAGGGCACAGATATGGGCCACAGTCCCTGGGTGAGGAGATTTTTCAAATATAAGATTCAAGAGAAGCATAAAAAGGTGAATAGGAAAGAGAAAATATGAGAGATTCAATAAGATTAAGCCATTTACATTCCTACATGGGAAGATGATATTTGTCTTAAGAACTTTATTAGGTTGGGTAGTTAAGAGTATACACAGAGGGGGTGGGGGCAGGTTGGCTATGATTGGATAATATCCAAAATAACAAAATTAAGGGGTGATAGAGGTATGCATTGGGAGATAAGGGAAGGGAGAGGTAGAATGGGATAAATTGTCTTATGTAAAAGAGGCATGAAAGGGTTATTACAGTAGAAAGGAAGATGGGGGTGGGATGAGCTGAGAAAAAAACTGACAATATGAATACAGATTGAAGCATATAATATTTGTCACTCTATTCTTTTGTAATTTTTTTTGGTTTGTGTTTTCTTTTACAACATGTTTAAAGTTGTAAATCATTACTGCTTTATAGGGGTATTGAATATTGATTTTTTTCCCCCAGGAATTTAGGGACAGCTCAGTTGGGGACCTGCAAGCGTTCAATGCTCCCAAAGTGGTCTTAACCAAAGCAAAATCTAGTTTCTACCTTCCTTATGTGAGATTTTCACATTCCTGACCTGGGCTCGGTGCTGAACAGCTAAACTATGGGCTTCCCCCTAGTTGGAGTTCCTATAGACTACTCCTGGACTCAGTCACTATCAGCCAACTGGAAACTTGTGATTCAGAGAGACAGAAGCTCCCTTTTGATCTGAGATTCCTTCCCTGGTTATTCCACTGCAGGTTTCAGACTGGACTAGAGACTAAAAC
>JAQQSW010021624.1:0-10625 GCA_028646575.1 Pseudocheirus occidentalis
AAGAGCTTTGCCCCATTCCTTGTTTCTGAGCTTGGAATAACAGAATTAACTGAAAAATAGTATGAAATTTTATAATTGTCGCCTTAATATAACCTTCTGTTATGCTTTCCTGTGGAATCTAGTTATGAGTGAGAGGCAATTGTTATGTAATGGTTAGAGGGCTGACCTTATGACAACAAAATTCAAGTTTAAGTCTGCCTCTGATCTCACAACATATTGACTGAGTGGATAAGAATAAGTTATTAAACTTCTATTTGCTCTAGGAAAATATCTAATATATATTGCTTAGAAGATGCCAAGCTTCATGAGCAGAAGTTCCCTCACCCAGCAGCTTCTTATATTTCTGAAATCCAAGATCTAATTACTATCTTTGTCAAGCTTTTTAAATTTTCTGGAAGAATGATATGAGATTTTAAAGGAGCAACGGCAGAAAAAGGCCTATGTTTTCTTATAAGTTTTGGAAAGGAGAACTACTATAGATATTTAAAAACCAATAGGAATTATCCAAGAGGCATGATCTAGGGTTTCTTAATGGTCAGTAACCATAAAAGGGCTTAGCTGAGCAATACTGTAGATCCATAGTGCTACTTATATACGTAGACGCAGTTGGTGGTTCAATGGAACTGTAGTCAGGAAGATCTGAGCTCAAGTCTAGCCTTAGACGCTTGCTAGTTGTAGGTCCCTGGGTAAGTACTTAACTTAAATATAATAGAGATAATAACAGCATCTGCTTGCAGGGTTGTTGTGAAAATCAAGCTAAATAACATTTGCTAATAAAAATAAACAAACAAAAAAAACATAGCACTGTGCCTGGTACAAAGCAGATACCATATATACTTATTCTTTTTTCTTTCCAGAATAAAGACAAATTATAATTAATACTCCAGTTAGTGAGAAATATAAAGAAGGAACATTTATTGGTGAATATAAGCTGTGTTTTAAAATATGACATGGGAATGTCTATGATCATCAGGATAAATAATGATCATTGTAGCTAGTGAATTGTGCAATGAGTCAGAATGTAATTATATCAGCTGGACTGGAGTCTGGTACTTTTGTATGGATAAAGTTGAACTCAGACTTTTTTCTACAGTGAGAACAGTGAGATCTATGTGGAGTTTTATTATCATGGGTAAAAAGTTCATAATTTGTAGGAAGGAGAACAGATGGGAACTTAACCTATATCCAAAGATAGTTATTTCCAGACCTCATTTTTTACTCTGAATCTTTTGGGTATCTTCCCATGTCTTATTTTTTAACGATGCTTTTAAAGATGATTTTGAAACTTTTTGTAATATAGAGGGGGAAAAGGACATAGTAGAGCACCAACTTTGGTGTAAGGAATTCTTGGGTTTGAGTCATACTTCTGATATACGTTGTGTTATCAGAGGTAATTATCTTTATGGAAATCTCTAAGCAACAAATTCCTGAAGACTTGGCAAAATGCATGAGTGGAAGGAGTTTTCACAACAGGGAGTTCACCATCTGGGTCTCTTCACAGTCTTAAACAAGAGAAGTTAGTTGCAAGAGGAGAAAGCAGAGAATATATTTAAGGAAAAACTCTATTTAAAGAATATTATTCAGTCAATAATAATTTATTAAGTGCCTACTGTGTGTCAAGCACATAGTGTTTGGCACTGTGCTAAGCTAAATTATTATGACTCTTTATGGAGAGATACTCTGCATGATCTTGTTCGTATGTGATTGAGTGATGCTTTGTCTTCTATCTTTGTGCCCAAACAAGAATTGTGAGCTAGATTTGAGTCTTGTGTCCACCACATCCCATACATGTATTATCTGGCCCATAGTCAGTATGACATTGGGGTACATTGTTGTTGTTGTTGTTTAAGCCTTTTGCACTTATTGAAACGAAGGCTATAGAATGGGCAAGAAGTCTCCTTTCCACATGCTTGATTCCTTCTGTTGAACTTGGCAAACAGTCTATCTCTCTGTTATCTGGCATGACAGAAGGTAATATAGTCAACTAAGTGGAAATAGTTTTGTAAAAAGTGAGTATGTCGATTGGGAATGAGAGAAAGAATGGCATCAAGTGACTGTCTGTGGAAATGGGTCACCAGTCCTGCTTTTACTGTCTCCAATGATCTCCTAAATAATGCAGATGGCAGTAAGGGTATGGTTGTATATAGAGTGGTAGGGATGATTCTTTTACTGGGAGCTTGCAAACTCTTTAATAACCCTCCTCTAGCATGAAAAAGTTTTCTTTAACCTTGCCCTGATTAACCAGTGCTATCTGTTGTACAACAGAGACTTCTAAAGCAACTTTTGTGAACTTCTTTGTTTTTATCTTTATTTTTCCTCATTAAAATTTTATATTAACACTTCTTTCTAACTCTTGAGTTCCAGATTCTCTTTCTTCTTCTCAACCCTCCCACATGCAGTGAAAATGTAAACAATTTGATTTTAATTATATATGTGAAATCATGCAAAATATATTTCCATGTTAGCCATATTTCAAAAAAGAAAAATAAAAGAGAAAATTGTATTTTAATGTGTACTCATAGTTCAGTTCTCTCTCATGATTGGAGAGCATTTTTTCATCATAAGTCCTTTGGAAATGTCTTGAATCATTGTATAGCTAAGAATAGCCAAGTCTTTCACAGCTAATCATCACTACAACATTGCTGTTACTGTGCACAGTGATCTCATTCTTCTCACTTCACTTTGCACCAGTTCATAAAGGTCTTGTCATGATATTGCCCTCCTAAAACCACCTCCCTCATCATTTCTTATGCTACAATATTACTCCGTTACAATCATATGTCATAACTTGCTCAGACACTCTTCTATTGATGAGCATCCTATTAATTTCCAATTCTTTCCTATTGTAAAAGAGCTGCTAAAATAGTTCTTTTGGCTTTTTATCTTTGATCTCTTTGGGGTACAGAAGGAGCAGTGGTATTGCTGGATAAAAGGATACTCACAGTTGATAGACTTCTTGGCATCATTTCCACATTGTTCTCCAGAATGCTTGGACCAGTATATGACTCCACAAATAATTCATTAGTTTACCTATTTTTCCTCATGCCCTGCAGCACCTGTCATTCCTGATGTGTGTTAGGGGTACCTCAGAGTTGTTTTAATTTCTTTCCCTAATCAATAGTGATCTAGCACATTTTTTCATATGATTGTATATAGGTTTGATTACTTTTCATGAAAATTGCCAGTTCATATTATTTGACCATTTAAAAAAATAAATTTGACTCAGTTCCTTATTCATTTTAGAAATGAGATCTTTTTCAGAGAAACTTGCTGTATTATTTTCATACTACTTCATTGTCTATAGTAACTTTGCACAAAATGCAGTTCCACTGATTATTTCTTTTATTTAAGTCTATTCTTGCTTTTGCTTTGTATGGGATCATTATTGCTAACTGCTTTTTTTCCCCCTTTAGCCAAAGCATAACAATAAAGCCCTTCATTTTAGCCCTCTGAATGGTATGTTTTTCCCTCTGTCTGAGTAGTAGTAGTAGTAGTAGTAGTAGTTGTTGTTATTGTTGTTCTCCTCCTCCTCCTCCTCCTCTTTTTCTCTCTTTCATGTCTCCTCAAAAGTCTATTTCATTTTTGACCACCACCTCAATTAATTGACCCTCACTTTCATCACCCATATCTCATATTTTTTTTCCCATTGCCCTTTTAATTCCCTATTAGGTAAGATAAATTCTATATAAAATTGAGCATGTATACATGAACACTACACACACACACACACACACACACATTTCCCTCTTTGAACCAGTTCTGATGAGAATTAAGTTCAAGTATTGCCCCTCCACACGTTTTCTTCTCCTCTATAAAAGCTCTTTATTGAGTGTCTCTTTCATATGAAAAAAATGTTCTCCATTCTACCTGTCCCTTCCCCATTATCCCAGTTCATCTTTCCTTCTCAACCAAACATTTTTCTTTTCCTTTGAGGTCATCCTAACATAGTCAACTCCTACCCATGACTATTGTTTATGTAGATTTCCTAATAATGATTAAGTTCTTAGGAGTTGCATATATTTTATTCCCATATAGCAAACTGTTTAACCTAAGTCCCTCTTTCATGTTTAACTTTTTATTTTTCTCTTGAGACTTCTGCTTGAACATCAAATTTACTACTCATCTTTGATTTTTTTCCCTTCAGGAATACTTGGAAGTTTTTAATATCTACTTTTCTTCCCCTGATGGCTTATATTAAATTTTGCTTGGGGGGGTTATTCTTGGTTGTTATCTTATCTCCTTTACATTCCTGAATATCATATTCCAGGCCCTCCTTTAATGTGGAAGTTTCTAAATCTTGTGTGATTCTGACTGAGACTTGATCATATTTAAATTGTTTTTTTTTTTTTCGAAATGCTTGCAATTTGTTCTCTTTGACCTGGGAAAACTGGAATTTGATTATAATATTCCTGGGAGTTTTCTTTTTGACATCTCTTTTATGAAGTGATCAGTGGATTCTTTCAATTTCTATTTTCCCCTTTATATCTAAGAAGTTCCCCTTTATGTTTTTTTAAAATATAATGTTTATGTTATTATCATGGCTTTCAGGTAGTTAAATAATTTTTACATTATCTCTCTTTGATCTGTTTTATAGATCAGTTGTTTTTCTGCTGAGATACTTCACATATTCTTTTTTAATTTTTTGACTTTATTTTATGTTATTTTTTCTTGTTCTGTGATGGAGTCATTAGTTTCCACTTGATCACTTCTATTTTTTAAGGAATAATTTTCTTCAATGAGTTTTTGAACTCCCTCCCCCCCATTTGATCAATTTGATTTCTTTGCAGTTCTTTCCTTCAGTGAATTTTTGTGTCTCTTTTTACCATTAGGTCAATTCTGTTTTTAAAATATTATTCTCTTCATTTATTTTTTGTGCCTCTTTTACCAACTGGTTAATTCTCTTTTTAAAATTTTGTGGCATCACTCGTTTCTTTCCCCAGTTTTTCCTCTACTATGCTTATTATCTTTTTCCAGCAATTCTTATTGGGTTTGGGTAAAATTAGCTTTTTTTTTTCTTTGAGGCTTTGTTTGTAGCTGTTTTTACATTGTTGTCTCCTGAGTTTATGTATTGGTCTTCCTTGCCACCCCAGGTGTTTTATTATGGTTAAATTCTTTTTTTGTTCATTGTTTGATTATTGCCCCAACTTATTTCTTTACTTTGAACTTTATCTTTAAATTGGGTTCTGCTCACCTGTGGTTGGCATGGCACTGTGCCAAGCTTCAGGCTTTTTTAATACTATCCTTTTAGGAGCTAGTTCTGGAGGTCTGAACATTTTATGTTAGAGACATGTGATGACTTCTCTCTTGGGTCTCTGTTTTGGTCTTTTCCCTGGAAGGGTCAATTTCCCCCTGTAGCAACAAGTATTAGCAATTTTCTTGGCCTTAAAACTGTGACCAGGGCCCTTTGTGAGTAATGAAAAGGACTCCTCTCTATTCTTGAAATGGAATCCAGAACTGCTCATGGGCAATAGAGCTGAAAATCAATGCCAGCTGTATCCAATGCCAGCAAAGGATCCCCTGTAATTTCTTTCTCATCAATTGTCCTACTCCTTTACCATCTCTGGACTGAGAGCTTCTGAATTTGCTATTGTTGCTGTTGCTACTGCTGCTGCAGCCACCACTGCTGCTGAGTCTGCCTTCAAGGCCCATTTCTGGTGCTGCTGCCCTGCTCTTGGTTGCTGGCCTCTCCAGTGTTACAGAACTCTCCTATAAACTTGCTAAGGTGTTTAAGACTAGCAGAAACATGTCTCCCTTTGATGCTTTTCTGACTGCCATGCTAAAATTTTATTTGAGGCATTATATTGAAGTTGTTTGGAGGAGAATATTAGGAGAGTTCAACTGGGTCCCAGCCTGTAATCTGCTATTGTGGCTCCTGCTCTGTGGTTTTCTTTATTCTAATCCTTCTTCTGAAGCAAATTTGATATGCATATGTGTGCATATATACACATTTCATATACATACACATATACATATATATGCACGCACACACATACACATATACATATGCACATATACATATGTGTAAATACATACAAATATGTGCCTATATATACATGTGCATACACACGTACAAAGCCTGAGTTCTGAGGTCCAAGGGACTCTTTGTTCATTGGTGGAGATAAATGCCCTATCCTGGTGGTTGAGAGAGCTCAAGCCTGTTTACTCTTATTTGATCTTTCTTTGAGTCTCTTTAAGTTTCGAATTTCTTCAGTTCCCTGTAACCTTACTTCTATCTTCCAGTAACCAGAAAAAAGACTGAGGAAGCCAAATGCACTCCAGGTTGCTGAAGGAAAATACTCTGGGAAGAAGCCAACATGAGAAGGGCTGGAAGTCTCCATCATGTCCTCATCTCTAGCTGGCTACATTAGAGACTGTGAAAAACTTTTCTTTGAATGAAATTTAGGACTCTTGCTTGGCTGAACAGAGTTACTCCATTTCCAAGGGAAGATCTCCTCCCCTATGTATTGCCTGATATACATTCTTCTATGTATACCTAAATAGTGATTTTAGGTAAATTAATTTTAATGATTAAGTTTTAGGTGTGTTAACTTTGGAATTGGTATTTGGTAAGAAAGAAGTAAAGTCTTAGACATAAAGTTTGGATTTTTCCTTCTCTACCAATAGTGGAATAGTGATCAAATGTTTGATCCTGAAAATCTTGACACCTTGAAAAACATTATTTAAGGGAGCAGATAGATGTAATCTAGCTTAGTACCTCCCCCTCTCCAAGGACAACACAGTAGTAAAGCTTCTACCTCCTGATTCCCTCCTGTCAAGAAACAAAGCCCCCTTTACTGAAGGATGGGGGAAAAGAGGCTAGAGATATCTATTCTACCTCACTTTTGTGTCATACTACAACACCTTCATAGCACATGTGGGCAAGAGCCCCTGTAGCATTTGTAGGCCTCACTACACATGGGGTTTCATAATAGCATATGTTAACTATCTATCTGTATGTAAACACATATGTATATGTGTGTGTGCATATATATCACATATATACACATTTATTTTAGACTCAATTATAAGGAATTTTTAATTAAACTATAGCTGAATTATGCTTACTTTTAAAAATGAACTACTAAATATCCCTTAAAATGTAAATTTTGCAAAGTGCTCTGTTTAATACCTTACTCTCAAACCCTAAAATGAAGAAGTTCCCTTTTCAATTTTATCTTTTTTAGCAAGAAAGAATCTTTTCAACTATACCCTTCTGGTCAAACCTTGCACTTTGCCACTAGAAGTTAGTGGTGTAGTTTAAGGACTAGTGACCACAGATTCATCTCTTTGTAATGTTACTATTTTTGCCTTCCTTCATCATAGCAGTCACAAGTGACCAGAAGAGTGAAAGGGGAGACAGAATTGAACTGAATTTCTTTTTCCCAACATGAATGTTGCTGATTGATGTCCCTGGACAAGAGCTGGCCCTCCTAGGGAAACAAAGTTTGAAAGAGAGCAGCCTGCTTGACCCTGTCAGAGGACAGCCTGTGTTACTTATTACCTGTACGACCTTAGACAAGTAACTTAACCTCTCTGGACCCTAGTTTCCTCTTATGTAGAATTAAGGTGTAGCTAGATGACAGACCCCTAAAATCTCTTTCATTTCTACAAATATTAATTTAAGAAGACCTATATATGAAAATAGGATTTGATTTTAGGTTAGTTTAAAACAGACACTGTCTTTACCTTCATCTTCTCTATTTTTTCTTTTTATTAATTCAGAGACCTCTGATTTTGTACTCAAGATAGTCTTCCCCTCCTAAGTATAAACTACTCTAATTTTAACGGCTATGAAATATTAAATCCATTTTAATTAATTTCTCCTAAAGGGCTATCTATGATTAAAATACTGCCCCCCCAACATGCACACCCATTCCTAATGCTATTGATCAAATGCTGCCTTTCTGTATTCACATGTCTCCAAAATGTCCTCAATCTTGCCTCACTTGCTTCCATGGAGACTCTCAGGGCCTGGTTGGTTTTTCTAGCAGCCCCCTGAGATGAATTCAAGTTGTGCAAGAGTGGAGTTGGGATGAAGGAAGTGAGGAAGTGATGAAGATTCTTGTGGGGCATTCCTCACTTTCTGTGTCAGGAGGATTTTAGTTCAGCATTGCAGCTAATAGACATAGCTGTGATTCAGTAATTTTCTAAGGCCTCCATTAGCTGGCTTTATTTATCCCAGTGTAGTTCAAATGTATTGAATGCTGAGTCCGAGCCCCTGACCTATGCTGCTTGCTAACTGTGTGACATCGGGTGAGTCACAAACTTACTCTGTGCTTCAGTTTCCTCATGTGTGAAAGGAGGAGAAGGGACCAGATGATCTGGCAAACAAATAAGAGAAGTATAATGTATTGTGCAAGGTTTGAGGGAGGAAAGATCATTTTAGACATGAAAAGTAAGAGAAGGCAAGAAAGATTGTGCTTGATGCTTTGGGATGGAATATACTTCAAAACTGAATCCAGAGATAATCATACCATTGCAAATTTTTATATGCAATGCAAGAAATTATTTTTCTTAGGGTTATGATGTATTCTGGTAGGAAGAGCTAGGTAATCTTATAGGCTTGTTCCATTTCTATAATCCCATAAACATACACATTTCACATCAATACTATCTCATATCTGATACAAATATAGGAAAAAATTAGGCTATGATGACACTATATGGTTTGAGATAAAATTATTATTATTAAGAATAATAATATGGCTAGCATTTATATAGTACTTTAAAGTTCACAAAGTATTTAATATATATTGTCTCATTTGATTCTAGTGTATATCTTTCTAACTTTGTTGCCTCAGGTTCCACAATGATAGATTTGATATAACAAAACATATCTCAAGAAATTCCTGAAGACAAACAAAATATTAAGATTGTGAAGTAACTTTGTAGCTAGTGGCATGGTAGAAATATGATGTGCTTAATGATGTTAAAACCAATACAAAGTGGATGAAGGTCAAATATCCCTTTGGGTCGGATGCCCCAAAATTATCGCCTTAATTTGATTCCATTTAATTCAGTTCAGGTGTTACTTAAGGTCTTACTTTTCACAAAATGTTGTAGTAAACACTGGGAAAATAAAGGTGGCAGAAACTATTTGGCTGCTGTCCTCTAAGTGTACATATATAGGTAAATGCAAGATGAAGGAAGGGATAGTGAAATGCCTAACTGTGGGAATGATGAAAGGCCTCTAGATGGAAGCTTAGTTGGGATAATGTTCCCTATTAGAATGATGCTGTAATATCATGTTAATATCCAACTATGGCAACAAAGGCATATGAATTTTTTGTCTTCCTTGTTTCAGTTGAAACATAAGAATTCCTTCATCCATTCTTTAGCATGCCTTAAAAATCATTGTTCACAAGTTCATATTTCTTAGACTAAAAAACTAATGGAAAAAGTACAATCTCAACTTCTTGGCCTGAAACCATATAACACTGCTTTTCAGATGGGAACAGAAGAGGAGTGAAAAATGTGATGATCCCTTAATACCCATAAGCTCCTCTAACGGAGATGTGGTGGTAATTGCTTTTTATTTTTTGTAACATCTCCTGGAAATGGTAATGCTTTCAAGTGAGGATCAAAGAGAATGACCTACATAAGGAATAGATTGCAACATGTAGTTACATTTTTCATCCTTTGTAATATGCTACTTGCATCCATGCTTCTAATAAGGAACACCCTATAATGCTCATCATTTTTAAAAAATGAGTTGTCACTAAGGTCAGATGGTATACTAGGAGATTGAAAAGAAAGACGATTTGGACCAAGGTGTTAATGCCAGTAGATATATCAGTCATCACATATCATCCTTGTCCTTTTAAAGGCACTAAGACCAGAAAGATTTTGGGGGAAGGAATAAAATAACACCCCACAAAATCGTATTGCCTGCCACAGAACCTGATGAACTGGGAAATGTCCAAATGGTTTCTTATTTCAAGAAATCATTAGCAATAAATGACCACAAGCACTGCTATAATAATTGAAACTTTTGTTTCTGCCTTACGTAAAAGCATTTACTTGAATTTAACAAAGCAGGTTTTTTGCTACTCTTAAATTCTTTACCATTGGGTCAGTAAAAAAAGTCTTTGATAACTATGACTCTGATATTCCTTACTTCCTTTCATTATGTTCAAAATAGGCTATTGGCTCATAAGTTCTGTGAGATGCAACTCAGTCGTCTACCAGTGAAACACTATATTGATAGACCACATAAAAACGATAAATCAATGAAAAGGATCAATGAGGAAATAAAAATCAATGTAAATAGCAAAAAAGACTCAAGTAATTTTCATGGCCTGCCCACATCTACAAATGAATACAATTTTATTACAGGTTTCAGAGAATTTATAATCTAATACCCCAGGCATTTTATTCCTAGAAGTTAGAAGTACAGTTACCTCTAAACTCAAGTCCCAGTGCTAAAACAAAGTAAGACAACTTCCCCCCCCCCCAATCTTAGTGTTCTGTGTCCTATTCCTCATTTTGGTCTGTGGAAGTCAGTATGTTGACAAACTTCTAAACTCTCTTACTTCAAGGTCATTAGACTGCTACACTAGCTTTCAAGGTCAGTGACCTCCTGACTGTGCCACTCCACTGTTCTGGTTCTGTTTCTCTCTGTTGAC
>JAQQSW010021625.1:0-10625 GCA_028646575.1 Pseudocheirus occidentalis
CCACATCGCTTTTTGAGTCTGCTGCCAATGACACCTGCTTTTCTAACCCTACAAAATATCAGTAATCTGTGATTTCATCTGAGTGAGTAAGCCCTCCCACCAGTGATGGCAACTTTTCTGTGCCTTAGCAGATTATCATTATGCGTACTTGTGCTCTACAAAGTTTCTTCACTTAGTGTTGTAGAGTACTGATCTTGGAGTCAGGAAGACCCGAGTTCAAGTCCTGCCTAGGTCACTGTCCATGTGACCTTTTGGCAAGTCTTGACATCTGAGCCCAGATCCCTAAAATAAAGGCATTGAACTTGATCTCCTGTAAGGTCCTCACCAGCATGAAATTCCATGATTTATAATCCAACCTTCAAGAGATGATCTTCGTAGACTTTTAAGAAGGCCGGGACACAGATGGTGGACACAATTTCCCACTGGGTTGGTACTTAAAAACCTTGGCATTTGGTAGGCACTGCCCACATCTTACACTCCATTGGCATGGCTTTTGAGACTTCAGGCTTGCCAACACACCACAATGAATCAGCAAAGTAGGACTTTGGAGGAGATACAATTCCAATACCAGATTAATAAAGGACCTATCATTTTATCAACATGGAAAACTACTGACAGAAGACATGAAGGAGTGAAAGCACTTTCCAAAATCCTTAATGATCTCAAAGAGAAGTCTTAGGAAGTTGCTTAAAAGTACACAGTGGTTAGGTGATTCGAGCAGGGTGACAGCTAATAGTCAGTCAAGAAACATTTATGAAGTACAAGGCAAAAAAATCCTGCCCTCAAAAATAGTTATCAAGGAAGAATTCGTGTGTGTGTGTGTGTGTGCGTGTGACAATTGTCGGGGACATGTTCTGAACTCAGATTTTTCTAACTATGAGTCCCACACATTGCCTTGTTTTATTGCTAATAAAATATGAAAATAAATTTCTCATTGCTGCATAGTCACATGAATTTTTGAATTTGAAGTCAGAGGGATCAAGTTCAAATTCCAGCTTGCCTATTTAATGGACCGTGGGCATACCACAGCATTTCTGGGCTATTTCCTCACCTGAAATATGAAGGAGTTGGAACAGATAACTTTGAGGTTCCTTCTGATTCAAAATCAGCAATCCTATGATAGTGCATATCAAAATGACTTATTGATGGGGACCCACAAATGGTACTACATAACTTCCAGATGGGGGATTCATTTCAAGGGTTTGGCTGGTTTAAATCTCTTTATATGCCCAGCTAGGAAGAATGAATCTCTTTTTCTGCTAGGCATCACTATTTAGAGTCTCTTGTTCTCAAACTAGAGGATGGCTCCATTTCAACAACAGAGAAATGTTCCTTGGATTCCCATGTAGTTCGCATTGTTTGGTCAGACACTTTGGAGCCTATGGATGGAAGGCTGTCTGTGGATGCCAGTTGTTATTAATAGTTCAGCGAATGCTGTGTTTCCCAGGATGTTGCCTTCAGAGTCGTCTTCTCCCTTATTTTAATAAGAGGTGGCACTCAATTGTTTAATTACCTTTTTGAAAGAGTAGAGGGTGTTGATGAACAGGAAAAACAGAGGCTCAGTATCCAGGAATGAATGAGAATTAGGACTTGGGGTTTTATTTTCAGAGTTCAAATCAAGGTGCCTCTTTCCCCTTTCCCAAGTTAGCCAATGTAGATGGGTTCTCATGGGTGAGTTACTGAGAGGTTATCCATCTCAGATATTTTTTAAGAACTGCTTTCCAAATATAATTTTTATCTTCAAGGAATGTTTGAGGGCACTTAAACATGCTCACTGCATGTTTTTAATATGGTAACTAGCAAAGGATGGTTTAAAATTCAGTTTCCTGGGTATCCTGGTGGGACCCAAGGGTATCTCAACATCCTGAGGATATGATATTCATTCTTTGACTGTGACTTAAACAGGAATGCAATGAGGCAAGCTCTGCTTTGGGCAAAATCATGTTGACTCCTAAGGGGAAACTGACAGTATTTTTAAAAAAACAACAAACAGACCCCCTCCAGGCTGGGGTTCAGAGTTTTCACCTCCTTTTAGTCTGATGAGTAGTGTGATGATGTTAAATCCTTTCGACTGTGGGAATTTTTTTTTTCCTATATGTGTGGAGGGCAAATTGTCTGGACACTTTGACGTGACTGCTACCGGATTGAACACTGTTGTGATGACTTTGGTTATTCTTAGGGTAACTGAGTACCAAAGAGTTGATCTGTACCACTTAAAACAAACAACCAATTTCTTGTAAAGATGGCCTGCCATTTCCCTCCCCCCCACCTTGAATCTCTTCATGTTAAATTCCATTCATCACATGTCCATGCTTCCCGGTTCTTCATTCTGTCTAGGATCCATAGACCTCTCCTTATCAGCATTTTGTTCTCAGTCCTCTCATATTTCCAGAGGTTGTTTTTCTGAGTTGTATATAGCTAAGCATTTAGCCAGCTTCTTAACAAGACTGTTGAAATAGTAATTACCATCTCCTTCTACAAAATGCAGAATAATAACTGCTTATCTTGCAACAGCTTAATTGGATAATTATTTACTGTTTTGCAGTATTTAGAGTAGAATGCTAGTAAATATTGTGGTTAATAATGTTATTCTCTATAATTTACAGTCCACTGGCACGGCTAAGTCTTCTTTATGACCGTTTTCTAATGAAGATTGCTTTCTTGGTCCCTTTTCATAGTCCGTGTTTTCAGAATGTAATCATTTGCATTTATGAAAGCATTTATTCAAGTAAATTGCAGCCCATTGTAGAGTACTGGTCTTGGACTCAGAAAGACCTAGTTTTTGGCAAAGCCCGGCTCAGATGCCATCTCCTACGTGAAATCTTTCCTGTATAAACTTTTTTTTTTGGAGAGGGAAAGGTAAGGCAATTGGAGTTAAGTGACTTGTCCAAGGTCACACAGCTAGTGTGTCAAGTGTCTGAGGTCAGGTTTGAACTCAGGTCCTCCCGACTCCAGGGCCAGTGCTCTATTCACTGTGCCACCTAGCTACCCCTATCTAAACTTCTAATGCTTCACCCAACAATCCTTTGTATTTATTTTTTGTATTGAGAGACAGTGTGATGGAGTGGCCTGGAGACTGACCAACCTGGCAAAAATTGTTTTTATGACACTTGAACTAGCTCTACTATAGAATACATACATGTGTATATTATAGATGTATGCATATACACATGAATGCATATGTAATATGCACATATATAATACATATAAATATATGCATATGTGTATATATACACATAATATATAAATCTATCATATATAGGTTATGTATTTAAATATATATACATATATGTGTATACGTATATATATGAAAAGGAAAAAAGGATTTTCAATTGTTTGAATACCCACAACAACAAAATTATTCCCCAAAGACAGCGTTGGGCTGGAATTTCTTCCCTGGCCCTTTTGGCATTCTGTAGGGCATGCTTCTGCACGAATCTGGGACCTCCCAAAGGGATTAAAGCATTGTTTCTGTAATTTGGATCAGAGGCGCTTTTTGATAACTCTCTAAACTTTCTGCTATGGACCTGCTAGCACCCCCGGTTGGTTATAGACCTTAATTGCAAGCTTCTCTTCTGCCAACCAACTCTTTTCCCACCCCACCCCCATTTATTTGTTCCATTGAGCCCATCTTGTTTCTGCAGTAAAAACAGAAAATAGGGGATGTAGGCAATGGATGTGAGGACCCTGTGCCTCTCATGTTTATCAGTACATATCATAGGATTTAGACCTTAGAGAGCATCTCATCCATTGCCTATTATTTCACAGCTAAGGGAGCTAAGGCCCCAAGAGAAGAATCTTGTCCAAGGTCACACAAGTAGGTCCCTGAGCCTGAATTTAAACCCATGTCCTCCTCTTTCCACTGTATGTATCTATTTAGGGGGCGTCTCAATAGTAAAACTAGAAAAGATTCAGCTTCCTGTTGCTGCTGAATTATGTCCGTTGTAGAAGACACACAGACTTTCTCGCAATATCATTCCCCATCTCTGCTTGCCATAGCTCACAACTCATAGGCTCATCAGTTTAAAGCTGGATGGGCCCTTGTAGACCAGCTGTGTCAAACCCACTTCCCGCAACACTCCCAAACAAATCAAAATATAATTGGGAAATATTTAGCAAAATAAATAAATGAAAATAAGTATATAAAAATAAATCAATAGATAAATTAAAATGCAACTTTTGTTCAGACATTTTTAGGTCATGGTCACCTCTTTATGATGCCATTTTGGGTTTACCAAGAAAACCCTAAATGGAGTCTCACAAAGAAGTGGATATAACTGAAAACAACTGAACAGCCCGCCATTTCCAAAATACAATGAAACATAGATAACTTGTCTAACTTGTCATTCTGAGAACAAGTCAATATGCTTCCTGCAAGGGACCTCATTTATGGATTAGTGTCCCATGGCCCTCCACCCCTAGTTCGATTCCAGCTTGACATCACTATTGTAGGCCACATTAAGCCATTTACTGATGAGGAAGCAGAATTTCAGCGACTTTGCAGGTCCTTAGGGAGAGAAGGCAGCAAGATTCTCTCTGTAGAGATCCAACCTCCTTTCTTCCATACCACTCTGTCTGCCTGAAAGTGCCCGTATTTTGAATGTAGCGCAGTGGCTGATGCTGCTAAGACTTGGCATTAAGCTGAATTCTGCCCAGCCTAGCAGTGTGATGTTGGGCAAATCACATAGTCCTGCTCATCCTCATTCTCCTCATCTATAAAATGGGGATAAAAATATCAGCTAGCTCACAGGAGAGTCACGAGGATCAAATAAGGCAGCGTGTAAAATGCTTTGCAGATTTTAAAGCATTGTATAAATGCTATTAACTTGTTAATTAGGGCTTTAAAATTTTTGCTTGAATTTGCATCACACAATATGGAAAGTGTATCTTTCCATCACTGAGATTGATGGAAAGCCCATTAAAAGCAAAACAAAATTATCTATGCTCGTTATTAAGAAAATATCATTTTGCTAATGTCCAATGTGAAAGTATTTGCCGATCCTATACTTGATTGCATGCTGCCATGGGGAAGGGAGTAGGGAGGGGAGAAAATTTGAAACTCAAGGGATTGTGAAACTGAATCTTGTCAATTCAAAGTAAACAAACAAATCAATAAAAAAATTTTAAAAGAAAACATTTCTGAATATAAAGCATATAATATATTAACAAATTTTAATAGCTAGTATTTACCTAGCTCTCTTTGAGATGTGCACAGTGCTTTACATGTATTAGGTCATTTGAACTTTACAACTAGTAAGGTAGTTACTAATGAGGTAGTTGCTATGATTGAGCCCATTTCTCAGAGGAGGAAACTGAGTCTGACCTGGGTTAAGTCACCTTCTTGAGATCACTCAGCTAGTAAATGACTGGGGCAGGATTTGAATTCAGGTTTTCCCTTACTGGAACATTCAACACTCTTTCCACTATGGTGAATCTAGTTTACTTTTTGTTGCCTAGAAATAATTTTCTGCCCTTATATTCCAAGCCTGACGTTCAGAGTTTAAAATTTTATTCCTCTGAGGATTTCAAACTGTCACCAATTCTAGATTCTCTCTTATTTAGTCTATTGAATCTCAGACTTATAACTGTATTGAAAGCAATCTAGCTTTTGGCTTGATCCGCACTTTTTGAGCCCATGCTATTTATTAAGGTTCCAGAGGAGTCAAAAGGATTAATTTCAGGACATCTTTCCTTTTTGACAAGGCCTGGCCAAGGCCTGATGAGAACTGAGGGTGTTATATGTTATTCCTATAATCCATAGCAAAGCATTTGACCAAGCCATTTTTCCTTAGTTTATTTTTACTTCTGAATTAGTACAAATTGAAGTAAAAAATTTTTTTATTGAATTTGCATCATGCAGTGTACCTTTACATTGCTTATGGAAATCCCATTAAACCACAAAAAAAAGGTTTTGCAAATATGTTAATACATTTTAGATACATATATTATATTTTTTAAAAATTTTACAAATTATTCAATATGTAAAAACTAAAACATTCTATTCCATACTTACTCAAATTACAGAATATGATGATTCACATTTATATAGAGTTTAAAGTTTATAAATACATGATTACATTATTGTAAAGTAGATGTTATTATGAACCCAATCTAATGCCGATCAAGTTAGGCAAGGACTTTCTTATTCTTCTAATCCAGGGGATCTTAACCTTTCTCATATATCCTAGACTCCTTTAGCAGTGTCTGATGTTATCAATGTATAAAATAGATGGGATTATTTTTTTAAAAACAGTTTTATTGATAAATGGTTATCAGAATATAAAAATGTTCACGGATTCAATATTAAAAATATAATAGATCAGTGTTTATCAAATGAGTAGATTGATAAATGTCTCAAAACAATTTTCAAAACACATTTTCTATAAATGCAATAGAGACTTACTATTTGTAAAAGAAATAACTTACATCTCCACATAGCACAAAGTGCTTTAGGTGTATGATATCGTGTGAGCCTCAAAACTCTATGAAATATTACAATAAGTCAAAGCAAAACTGAAGAATCAGGAAAAGAATTCACTAAAATTCTCCAATGTAGGAAGAGCAGTTGAAATAGTCATTAGTATTTTTTTAGTAATGTTTCACTTGGCTAAAAAAATAGCAATGCTCTGTCTTCTTTTCCTCTTATCTTAACTGCCCGTTTGTTTGTAGAGATCTCATTACCACCAAAATAGTGAATTAATAAACAGCGTAGGATCATTCCAGCCCTTCCATCCTCCTTTTTCATATGCATTACCTGTCTGAAACATCTGTAGTTAGTGAAAGTCTAGCATTTCTTCCTTGGGCAGTAGGTAGGTTAGTGGATAGAGGGCTGGACCAAGAGTCAGGTAAATGCCCAAGTTCCACTTCAGCCTCAGGACACATCCTAACTTTATAACCCTGGACAAATGACTTCCTGCCTCAGTTTCCTCAACGGTAAAATGGTGATAATATAAGCATACCTCAGAGATATTGTAAGGTTCAGTTCCATACCACTGCCATAAGGCAAATATCACAATAGAGCAAGTCACATGAATTTTTTGGTTTCCCAATGCAAATAAAAGTTATGCTTACACTATTCTGTAGTCTATTGAAGGTACAATAGCACTGTGTCTAAAAAATCCACATACTTCAACTTAAAAATATTTAATCACTAAAAATGCTAATCATCTGGCCAGTCTTAATCTTTTTTGTGGTAGAAGGTCTTGACTCAATGTTGATAGCTGCTAACTGAGCAGGGTGGTGGTTGCTGAAGGCTGGGGAGGTTATGGCAATTTCTTAATAAGAGACAACAATAAAGTTTGCTGCGTCAATTGATTTTTCCTCTCACCAAAGACTTTCCATAGCCTGCAAGGCTATTTGATTGCATCTTACCCACAGCAGAACTTCTTTGAAAATTGGAGCCAATCCTCTCAAACCCTGCTGCTGTTTTATCAACTAAATTTCTGTAATATTCTTCAGTATTGTTGTGTCTCAGGGAATAAGGAGGCTGGAGAACAGGAAAAGAGATGGGTGGCACAGCCAGTTGGTAGAGCATTCAGAATACACACATTTATTGATTAAGTTCTTGGTCTTATATGGACACGGTTCATGGCTCCCCAAAACAATTATAATAATATCATCATAGATCACCGATCACAGATCAACATGACAAATGTAATCATAATAATAGTTTTAAAAATTGCAAGAATGATCAAAATGGGACACAAAGACATGATGTGAGCATATGCTAATGGAAAAATATCACCGGTAGATTTGCTTGATCCAGGGTTGCCACATGTAGATGCTCACATTTGGAGGTATGGAGGAAGCGTTATCTGTGAAGAGCAATAAAGCAAGGTATTCCTGTAATAACACCTACCTCCCACGTTGTTGTGGGGATTAGATAAAATGATATTTGAAAAGCACTTTGTTATCCTTTAAGCCTGATTATTTAAGTGTTGGTTATTAATGAAAACTTTGGATTGTTCATGTCAGGACTGTGTTGAATACATTGATTCATTAAACAAATGTTGGGTGATGCCTACTGTGTAACTATGCCCTGATCTTTCTTTTGCAGGGGTTCTTTTGTGTTATGGACCCCTATAGTAGTCTGATGAAGTCTATGAACCTTTCTCAGAAACATGCTTTAAAATACCTAAAATAAAATATATAGGATTTCAGAGGAAATAAATTCTATTGAAATAGTTATCAAAATATATTTTTTAAAGTTAATGGTCTCCATGTTAACAATTATCTACTCTATTAATTGATTAAGTTATCAAACACTATCACGACAGTTTTCCATCAACAAAACAACTGAATAAGAAGTAGAAGACTAAGATTTTCCTAAATGAATTTAGCATATACTTTACACAAAAGATAGAATTATGGTGAGTACTAATAAATGCCAACATTCTAAGACCTTGATTTCCAACTTGTGGCTACATTTGGGGGACTAGCTTAGGATAATAAAAACTGCCAAGCCTAAATGAAATAAATAACACCCATTAATCTTAATTCACTATTGAAGAGGCTATATTTAAGCAACCCTGGCAATTAAACAAATTCAGTAATGGGGAATTTAATTTTATAAAGAACCCAAGGAGTGAACCAGGAAATTCTTGACACTCAGTATCACAGACTATTGAAAATTAAGAATAACCACTGAAGTAAGAGCAGCTTATACTGTTTGTGTGAAAGGGGTACTGCTTCCTACCCAGTTCTAAAAGCAACTCCTGCACTTAGAGGGAATGCCTTATCTTTATTGTGTTCCAATTAAGCGATTGAAAGGAGCATTATTGCCTATTTTATAGAAAAGGGATTGGAACTACAAAAGAAGTTTCTAAGTTGTTCTCAATGTTCAGAAAGGAAAAATAAGCGGCCATTATATCTCATTACACTTCAGAATGGTATGATTTACCCAAACTCAGGAGTGTTTACCGGTATTTAATAGTACAGGAAAGGGTGCCATCTGCTCTCTGAAATCCTTTTCATGGTGATCTAGTCTTCCTATCCTCCCCACTTCCCAATCATCTAAACAAAGTAAGTCTAAAATCCTGAGCTCTTGTCATATTTAAATCTGGGTGCAACATAGTTCTCACTTTTTAAAAAGGATTGATAATTACTCCCAGAGAAAAGCACGATCAGGTGAGATGTGGGGATTATTGACACTGGGAAGTATCAGGGAAATGAAGGGTGCCTCAGGTGTAGGGAATTCTCTATGTTGTGGCTTAAACCAGAAAATCTAAGGGGATACTTGTAATGGCTGTATTCCAGCATGGTGATCAAGTAACAATGACTTGGTTAGAGCCTGGCTATGCCAGAGTTGTAATAACAAAAAATTCAGGTCTCCTCCTCTGACAGGGGAGGAAGAGATGAGAGGATCAGAACTGAGAGTAAGTCTGAGGAAGCCTTCCTTCTCATATCTTCCTTGGTCAGTCCCTAGCTTGTTTCCAGTATCTGTCTGTGGGCAGGGGATGAAGTTCTCCCTATCTGGGCACTTCCGGCTGTCTTCCCTTTTCTTAGCATCACTCAATAAATTAGTGAACAAGCATTTATTACCAGGGGTTGTGGGGTTCCTGTTATACCTGATATGTGGGGAGAATGAGGCTGGTGGATATCTTAAGCTCCAGAGTTCTTAGCTACACTAGAGAACTGCAACTGGGTGTCCCCACTAAGACTATTAGCAATACTGTTGTGCAGAGAATAAAAGAGAGCTGAGACCTGGGTTCAAGGTAAATTTAGGTGTGGATTTATTGATCAAGCGCATGACTACCAGAGTCCTCACTCAAATTGGCAGTGCCCATTGGGCCTTACAGACTTGATTATATAGGCCAAAACTGCAAACCACAATCAGGGAGGGGGCTGGCAAAAGCTATTACGTACAGAAGCTAGAAGAGCGGATTGGTTAGCTATTTTGGGAATGCGGCGCAGGGGTACAAAAGCGTAGGGATGCAAACTCCCCCATGACATAAGGGTCCCTCCCAGAACAGGGTGGAGGGCCATAATCAGTATTTTCCAGAGCAGGGTGCAAGAAAGTCCCAGGGTCATGTTCTGGACAGAGGGTGTGGGGTCTGGGTGCAGGGTCAAGTGGAAAGGGGACTGGAAAGTCCCAGAACAGACCAAGTTCATGCTCTGGGCAAAGGGTATGGGGACCCTGCTTGGTCAGCAGAACAGGATAGGGTGGTCTCTAGTCTTGCACAACAGGCTAATCCTTGTATAGTATAAGGAAAGTACAGAATGCTAATTTGAGGAAGTAGGGGTAAGGGACTATGCCTCCTTGGGCACCTTGCCCAGACTTGCCTTAAGCAATTACAGGCTACAACAGAAAAGTAGAGACAAAAAGCAAAAATAAAAAGGGGCTTAATGGTGGGACACAGGTGGGCCACGCTCAGGTGGTGGGCAGGTGATCCAGGACTTGAATTAGGGCACAACAATACGGTGAGCTTGGGGAGCAAGGGACAACCAAAAAGTGTAAGGAGAGGAGAAATCACGCCATTTGGAAACAGAGCGGGTCAAAACTCCCATGCCAATCTGAATGGGATTGGGCCCATGAGTGGGTGCTCCATCTGCAGCCTGGAAGAGATAGGGAAACCCAGTACAGGAAGGAAGGGGAGGAGACAGAGAGAGACAAGGGAGGGAGACAG
>JAQQSW010021626.1:0-10625 GCA_028646575.1 Pseudocheirus occidentalis
TGAAAAGTGGCCAGTCTGCGGAGATAGAGGGCATTTCCCTGCTGAGAATTTCCTGCTGAGAGCTGGACCTAGATTCAGGGTCATATGGTGTGGCGGATTCAGAGAAACCTGAAAACATTTGTAGCACTTTGATCAGTGTAAAAATAGCAGCACCAAAAACCTAACTTCGATATGAAATTGCTGGGCCCTATTCATGGCCTTCCCTGAGACTGCTGCTGCCTTCTCAGGGATTCCTCGTCTACACTCCTCAAGTCAAGGGGAGCTTTTACATCTTTTGCCCTAGGCCTTGGTGGTGGTGATTATCCTAGACACACCAGTTCCTAATTAGAGCTGAAAGAATGCTAGTGACATCACAACTGCTATTCAGAGGGGGCAGTTAAAGTCCAGTCTAGTTGGGTTCATTTGTATGAATATAATTCTATCACTTGGTTGTGGCTAATGTGGTTATAAGGTTGGGACATTCATTGTTCAGAGTTACTCAGAAGTGATTTGGTTCTCTGCCATTTTCAGGTACCTGTATGAGGTTTCCAGAAGACAACCCTATTACTATGCCACATCTCTTCTCGCCTATGCTCATCAGTATGTGGACACAGTGAAAGAATGTTGCCAGTCTGCTGACAAAGCCACGTGCCTCAAGGAAAAGGTGAGAGAGAAAGAGATTGAGAGACAGAGACAGACAGAGAGACAGAGGCAGAGACAGACAGATAGACATATACACACACAGAGACACATACACAGAGAGAGACAGAGAAAGAGAGAGAGACAGAGACAGAGACAGAGAGAGACAGAGACAGAAAGAGACAGAGACAGAGACAGAGACAGAGAGACAGAGAGAGACAGAGACACAGAGAGAGACAGATAGAGAGACAGAGACAGAGAGACAGAGAGACAGAGAGAGACAGAGAGAGACAGAGACACAGAGAGAGAGACAGATAGAGAGACAGAGACAGACAGAGACAGACAGAGAGATGGAGACAGAGACAGAGGGACAGATAGAGACATTCAGTGGCAGATCCCTGGATGCAAGAAGTCCCATGATCATCCATCAGTACCTTCTCGAGTCCTAGCCCTTGGCTTCTGATGCACTGTGTACAGTAGAGATGGCTCTTGGAGTAGGGGGAGGATGAGGAAGACTTGGGTTGAAGTCTCATCTCTGATGCTTACCTGTTGTGTCACCCTCTGTAATCACCTAATTTCTTCTGCACTCAGTTTTCTAATCTGTAATTTGAGGGGATAGTATTTGATGCTCTTACCAACCCTCTATATTTGATCCTTTCTTTGTTCCTCTTCAGTACTGATCTCACATCTGTGAATGGTAGTATGAGAGGATCTGCCTCTGTGTTGTTTAAACTTTCCAAACCACTCTATGCTTTCATTATTTGTAATAATGCAAGTGAGAACTTTTTGAGTACCGGTGTTAGCATTGTGTGTGTGTGTGTGTGTGTGTGTGTGTGTTTATGTGCACTCGTGTGCAAGCATGTGAATTTCTATTGGTGGAGTGGACAGACCATTGTAGGCAGAACAATGAGCTGTGCTGACTGATGATATTGGGAACATTAGGTAGGGTTGAAGATGGAATTGATGAAAATAGTTTGGTTGTTGTTCAGTCACATCTGACTTTTCTGACTCCATTTGGGGGGTTTCTTTGCAAAGATACTGGAGCAATTTGCCACTTCTTTCTCTAGGCCATTTCATAGATGAAGAACTGAGGAATAAATGACTTGTCCAAGTTCATGCAACCAGCAACTGTCTGAGGCAGATTTGAACTCAGGAAGATGAGTGTTCCTGCTTCAAAACTTAATACTCTATCCACTGGACCACCTAATTTCCTGATGACATAGTTGGCCGTAAGGAAAATTAGGAAGCCGATGATGTGTATCATCATGGTTCGTTTAGGCTCTTTCCCATGATCCATGAAGTATTTTGTGCCCTTATAATGACTCTTCACTTTCCAAACCACCTCACTGCAGTATCATTCCCAGTTTCATTCTCCCCCAAATGGCCCTCTCTGTCTCTTTGACACCATACTCTCAGCCTGATGTCTTTGAAAAATAATCTCTCAAAACAATTCGCATTCAATTGTTAATAATTGAATTCTGTTATCATAATAGTGTTTTCCTTTTCAAAAGAAGATTCTAGGAGAAACAGTTCCTTAATCTGAAGGAAGGTATCTCTAATTGTGAAATTTTAGGCAGTGAAAGACATATTTTGAGATTGAGCTCCTTTTGGATTCCCCTCAAACACCATACATCTTTACTTTATTCCCAAGTCTAATGCTTAGTGTTTAGTAAATGTCTAAATGGTTAGTAAATAAGTAATTTAACTTTGACAGCTATTGAAAAATATTTCTGTCTTAACTGCTTTTGAAACTCTTTAAAAATACGTGCTATATAATTTTCCAAATGTGCAGAGTAAATTGTAGTTAGCAAAGATATATAGCTTGTTCCCTCAGTATATAGAATGTTAAAGACTTCGTTTCACAGATAGGAGTACAGATTGACAGCTGAGAGAGACCTTGGAGATTGTAATACTTAATAATTTCATTACAGATGAAGAAACTGAGATCCAGAAAGTTCACTGTCTTTGTGGCTGATTAGCTTGATAGATTCTGCTCCTGTGAAAACAAGTCCAAAAATGTACCTTATTATTGGTGTATGAGCAATCTTCATAGAGAGCAGGGTGTCTTAACTTTTTTATTTCTCTGTTTCTTTTCATGTAACTCATGTTAATCCCCTTAAATTATGAACAAAAAGTGGGATTAATTTGTGAGGACTTTGTAGGGAATTTATTTTTCATATTCATTAAAATAGTGAAAATATTTTTTTAAATGTGATTTCTTCTTTCTACAGATGTCTGCTTTAAAACATAAAGTAATAGCTGATGGCACAAACCAGAGATTCCGATGCTCCATTTTAGAAAAGTTTGGAAAGTTATCAAGGCTGGGTAAGTTTTTAATATTTTGCATTAAATCTTTGTATGTTAAAGAAGCAAAAGTAGAAAAAGACCTGGATTTCTAATACTACTTTTTGTTGTTAATTTTATCAGTTTCAAAAAGTAAAAAAAATCAGTTGCAAATCAAATTCATAGAAAGGTCAATTGAGGCTCCTTTTCACCATGCAAAATAGCATTTTATTTATAAGGGCATTAACCTGCCAGTAGAATTGGTCTGATGACTGTCTCAATTAGCCAAAAGAAAAAGAATGCAACTCATTTTATAAGCATAGAACAAAGTATATAACAGAGTAGGTTACATTGTGAGGTTGAGGACAACATGATTGTTACAAAAATGAAGTGCAGGCAACAATATTATTGATTGGAATTTGGAAATTGAATGGAAGTAGGAACCAGCTCCCTCCTTCTCTCATGGGACTTAGACAAGTTCTTTGTTTGAGGTTGCTTGCAACATTATAAAAGATGGTGGGCCAGAATTCTATGAATAGCAAGCCAGATATACCTGAATTAAAGCTTAATGTGGGTCCACCCTCATACCCCAAGAGTAGCAGAATTCCTTTAGGCAATATTAGAACAGTGGGTCCAGGAGAAATTGATTTCTAAACTTAAAAAAAATTTCTGTTTTTCTGGACTAAGCTCAATGAACCATGACTTAGCAATTAAGTGTAAATAGGATCAGCAAACATGATACAGAATCAATGAACATTTCCTGTTTGGTTCTGGAAGTAAAAGTGGCAGACATTCCTATTCTAGTCTTAACATTTATAGAAATGTTTCTTCTCCAATTTAGAGTATTAAAGGTGCTTTTTGGGTGGGGTTTCCCCACAACCCTCACTCTTCCTTCATCTCTTCTTCACTCAGATTAACACTTAAATTCTTCCCCCTGACATATTGGTTCACGGTCTGGTTCTCTCCAATTTTCTTTCTACCACTTTGTTTCATGGTGTAATCTGATTCAACCCAGCTACCCCCCCCCCTTCTCTTTTCATTGTTAAAATTCTCATACGCCTTGGGTTTGATTGCCTGAAATACTTCACCATAGTGGGGTGCCCAAAGTATCCTAGAGACTCTAGGTATCCATGTTTATTAAGTGCTTAGAGCATGTGAAAATAATGATAGATGTAGTGAATGTCTTCTAAGAACACAACAATATAATAATGATGCTAATAATAATTTCTAATACAAAGGGTTATACATTCCTTCCCTTTCCCAAAGATTAAAGATAAAAGAGTATGACAGAATGTATAGACTGTTATCCTCTGAGTCAGAATGACTTCGTTTCAATCCTGTATCTGACACTTTCTATGTCAACTCGTTCAAGTACTTCACAGCAATTTAAAAAATAGTCTCGTGGAAATTTTCTTGTAAGTTCGAAATTTTAATAATTAACCTACTGTGCATATTCTTCCTAGGCTAGTAGCTCGTGTAAGTCAGAAATTCCCTAAGATTGAATTTGGTGAACTTCATAAAATAGTGGATGATCATACCAAGATTCATAAAGAATGTTGCCATGGTGACCTGTAGGAGTGTGTTGATGACAGGGTAAGTATTAGGATTAAACCATATTGTTCTTGAATAAATTTCTCTAGAATGTACTTGTCTGAGTTTTTTACACACAAATTTAACAAATATAGCATCAGAGCAATCATAATGAATAAATTTGAATCTGTCATTCTTTTCAAACCTCAGCTTATGCTCTCATCCAGGCAGGCAACTGGTATCATTAAGCACGTACTGTCTGCCACAGAATAGGCCAAGTTTAAGTGTCCCTCTTTATAGTAAACCTTTCCAGACCCTTTCAGCTGTTCATTTCTTTGAGCAGAAAATAACCACATATTGACATAAATATATTACCATGTATTTATATTTCTATAAAACTTATGTATCTGTCTCCTTGGAAAGAACAGGAGCAATTTTTGCTGTTGAATTCCTGTGGCATAGCAAAGTACCTTAGAAGTGCAAGGCACATAGTCATTCCTTGTTGCTGGATAAAATAAGTCAGGCCATAAACAAGATGGTGACATACAGTAGACAGTCTGGTTCTATTGTTCTCACTGCTTCCCCCCAATTCCCTGTTATGAGAAATTTCCCCACTCCTACGGACCCTGTGGTTACTAGCATCCTCAAACTCTATTTCTTTCCTTACCAATATTATTTTTAAGAGTAATATTAGTAATATTATTCATAGTGTTAATAATTAATATTAATATTATTAAGCATTAATAGTATAATGAAGAATTAATAATGGTTGTATTATTGTTTTTGGTTATCTAGGAAGAAATCATTGAGGTTAAGGTAAATGTGGGTACTATCCAATGGGTCATACAGTCAATAAACATGTATTAAGGACCTGCTAGCTAGACACTGTTCTGTGTACATTGTGGATGCAAAGAAAGAGAATAGTTCCTGTTCTCTAAGAGCTTACATTCTGGTGGGAGGAGACAATATGCAAATACATAATGAATACACAAGACATACATTGAGTATATGGAAGTAATCTGAAGAGAGAAGGCCCTTATATCCAGAGGACCTCTTAATCTATTAAAAAAAAAAAACCCAGGGCGGCTAGGTCCGGCCCTGGAGTCAGGAGTACCTGAGTTCAAATCCAGCCTCAGACACTTAACACACACACACACACACACACACACACACACACACACACACAAAAACCTAGCCGTGTGACCTTGGGCAAGTCACTTAACCCCAACTGCCCTCCAAAAAAAAAAGCAAAAAAAAAAAACCCACAGGAAATCTAAGATGAAAAGGCTGGATGGGGGAGGGGAACAGTACAGGGAGGTATGGGGGAGAGACAATACTAAACAGGCCAATGGGCCTGAATGGGAGAGCTTATGAAATGGAGTTAAGTATAGGAAAACTAACAAGGTAGGAAAAGGGACCAACTATGGAGCACTTTGGGTATCAAAAAGAGAAGGTCATATTTGATGCTGGAGGTACTAAAGATCCATGACATTCACTAAGTATGGGGAATGACTTGTTTAGACCTAAATCTTTAAAAAATCAGCCAAATGGAAGATGGATGGGAGTAGGGACAGACTTGAGCTGAAACCAAATACTGAAGCTCAGGAGAAAGGGGGAAAATACACCAGGAGAAGTTGATAAAGCCCACTAAAGTCTGGGCAGGGTGATACATCTGTTTGGGTTGAACTTCAAAGGACGACAGTGAGGACTGGTGGTATGGGAAGGTCAGAAAGTTTCAGTGAGGGGGGCAAGGAGCCCCACACCTCCCCAAATTCCCTCTTGGCCAGTCTCTTTCTCTGTCTCTCTGTCTCTTTCCTCTGTATTCAGAATAGACATAAAGAGCAAGAGAAGGGGCATCCCCTTCTGAAGAGCTTGGGCAAGGTTGAACTGTCTCTGGGGGAATCTCAGTTTTCTGGCGCTGTAACAATAGGGAAGGAGCTCTAGAGGAGACCGTTTGTTAAAAATAAGGATGTTCCAGAGGGCATTCTGAAGGGAAAGGCCGAGCTGGATTGGAGTCCTGAGAGTCTTAGGATATTAACCCTATCTTGAATCATTTCTCTCTCCCTGTGTGAAGGCGGCTTTTTCTGAGTACCTTTGTAGTAACAACGATACGATCTCCTCCAAACTTGAAAAATGCTGTGACAAGCCTCTAATAGAGAAGAGCCAGTGCATTTGGGAGTTGGAGAATGATGACATTCCTGCTGACCTCCCTAACTTACTTGCTGAATATGTGGAAACCAAGGATGCTTGCAAACGCTACAAAGAGGCAAAAGATCTCTACTTAGCCACGTAATTACTTTCCGTCTCAGTCTTGTGGTCCTGTCACATGTCCCTGGCACTCTATTTGCTTCACAGTTGTATAGCTGTTGGCTACTCTTTGCCTTTGCTTTTCCCAAGCCCTTTAGGCTGAAATGGAGACAATCCTTGTTCTTTGTGCCTTCTGCTTTGCTTAATCATGGGATTCTCTGTGACTTCAGCTTAATTGAACCTCATCTTTGGCTCCAGGAAGTATACTCTCTTTCCTTCTACCTTGAAGAAAAGGCTAATGATGACAGGATGTTATAATCACCCTGCTTGGCCCAGAGAGGACAGCTATCTGGGAATTTGGAGATATTTTTGGCCCTGAGCTATTTGGAGGAGGACAAAGGGCTGCAAGGCCTCACTTAGCTTGGAAAGTCCCCACTATGTGACCTTGAGGATTGATGACATTATCATCCATTTATTATGGAAGAAAGGGAGACAGAATTGTACCTGTCTGCTGAGCTGTTCTTAATTCATCCATGCATCCCACCATACACTGATCTATCCATTCATTCACTGTTGTTCATTGGAGAAATATTTATTAAGTCCACATTACAATCTCAGTTCTGAAGAAGGCACTGCATGGGATACAAGGAAGTATAAAATAGAATATTAACATTCCAGGAATGTACAGACTAACAGAGAAGTTGACAGCTATCCGGTCATGCGACCACTAAGGAAGAGAAGAGTGCAGGATGGAACTGACTGCTATAAGGGTGGAACTGGGAGACAGATTTCTGGTGTTCTCTGGACTCAGTGATAGGTTGTGATATTATAGTGTAGGGCTGCGCAGAATTGAGTTTTTGAAAGAAAAGAATTATTTAACCCTATCTGGAGAAATCATCAAGGTAAAGGTAAGGCAAATTGAAGTCCAAATATTTTGTGTCTCTTTTTTTTGTGAATGTAATATTGAAATCCTTTTTGTGAATGTAATATTCAAAATTTTGGAACTTTAAGACAGAGGAAGAATGCTGGGGACTGATCCTATTCTCTACCACATTCACATATGTTTGATGTTTGTTTTTAAGTTATTTGTATGACATTGCAAGAAGACACCCTGAGCTTGCTGTTATGAGCCTGCTAAGACTTGACAAGGACTATGAACACACACTTTAAGAGTGCTGCACCACAGCTGACCCTCCTGCGTGCTATGCCAAAGTGGTAGGTTTCTCATGACAAAGAAATAAAAAATCAAACAACTTTCTTTGCTTGTTCTGGAAATGACAGCACAGTACATAAAAACGGGAAAAAGTTGGGGCACCTAGGAGGTTCACTGAATAGATCACTGGCCCTGGAGCCAGGAGGACCTGAGTTCAAATCTGACCTCAGATACAGAACACAAAAACTAACTGTGTGACCTTGGGTTAGCCACTTAACCCCAATTGCCTTACCTTTCCCTTCCAAAAAGTAAAAAATAAAGGGCATAAAGGTAAAGATATATTAGTGCTAATTGGCCCATACCTTAGGACTTTTGTCGCATTCTGGGCTTTCAAATTAAATTATTATGAACAATGTTTAAAAGATTTAAGAAGAACTGTCCTGGAGATGGGAAGGTTGGAAATAAGACTGTCATTCTAAAACAGTTCTTTGACAAAGGAGAAAGTTTTGTTCCTCTCCATTTACACTAAGACAATGAAAAAAAGCATTCTGACAGGTGCAATTTAAGAGATTCAATTTTGCCTTTTAGAAGAATTTCTAGTTTTCCTGGGCATGAGAGTCATTAGGCACTGGAACTGGAATGTCCCTGTATAGAAGTCTTGAAACCCTTGTTTGATCCTTTAGATATGGTTTTGAATGAAATTAAGTGAGCTGGATATAATGACTTCTGAGGGCTAATTCTAACAAGATTTCTAAACTGGGTCTAAACAATTAAAATCAGCAAGGAATATGTGTAATGTGTCCACAGAGGACATACTGTATAATACCTTTTTTACTCTTTCAGGCTGACTAAGGGAAAGCTATTATTGATGAGACCAAGCAGTTATTCAAGGACAGATGTGAACTTTTCGAAAAAGTTGGAGAAGACACTTTTGAAAATATGTAAGTGGGGGGCGACTGGGTAGCGCAGTGAATAGAGCACCGGCCCTGGAGTCAGGAGTACCTGAGTTCAAATCCGGCCTCAGACACTTAACACAAAAAAACTAGCCGTGTGACCTTGGGCAAGTCACTTAACCCCAACTGCCCTCCAAAAAAGCAAAAATAAAGAAAAAAGAAAAAAAGAAAATATGTAAGTGGGACCTCTAAGCTTGATGAGTTTTT
Organism: Pseudocheirus occidentalis; assembly: GCA_028646575.1. Classification (NCBI taxonomy): domain Eukaryota; kingdom Metazoa; phylum Chordata; class Mammalia; order Diprotodontia; family Pseudocheiridae; genus Pseudocheirus; species Pseudocheirus occidentalis. The sequence continues at coordinate 8,992 of JAQQSW010021626.1, forward strand.
AATATTTAATGTATAAGAGGATGGAAAAACTGTCTCTCATATAAGGCCATAAAACACAAAAGCTTCACCTTCCCATTTCAAAGTTCTCTGAAAGCCTCTGGTTCCTTTAATACCTTGTAGTTGTAAGGGCAGTACTTGGGCTGTCCACTGATTTGCTATTATTCACAGACTGAGGCAGGAGGGGGTAGTCAAGAGAGCACTGGCCTCTGAGTCGGGAAGTTCTGAGCTTGACCTCTGATTGTGACCTGACTCTGACGCTTGGTTGCTGTCTAGTATTAGACACATCACTAGGACTCAGCTTCTTTCTCTGTAAGGGTTGTTGGACTCAGAGGCCTCCAGGATCCTTTCCTGTTCAAAGTCAACGATTCCGCATTGAACTAAAGTTTCTTCAACATGGAAAACTGAAGCTAGAAAAATGTGATCCAGTTGTAAAAAGTTGTGAAAGAAAGAAAGAGAGCCAAGATTGTCAGGCTTGTTCAGGCTAATATGAGGCTTGGGACAACATCTGCAATGTAAACAAAATGGTTCAGGACAAATAAATGATTGGACTACTCTTTGTAGTGGAAACTAAATTTGTAGAATACTAAATGTTGGTGTAGACTGAAGAGCAACATAAGTTCAGTGTGTAAGAAAGACCCGTGTATGACAGGTTGACACTGGGGAAAAAGGATATTTTGGAATCTTCTGTCATTGAAAATGTGAACAACATTGATGGGATCTTTGTCATTGTCCTTGTCATTACTATGCAAAACCCAGAATTGGGTAGAATGGATGAGCTGTGGAGGCCGTGACAATGGAGGGCCAAGAAAAGAGAAAAATGGAAGGGCCATATTGACCACCAGGGGTGGACAATTTATTGAAGTCAAGCTGACTCTGGGTTGGTGGTTGTTGCCTGAAAAGTTTTTAATGCTATTATCATTATTGTTTTACCAAAAATTGTTTCTTTGTCTGACTACAAACATTTGGGACACTTTAATTACAGAATGCTGATCAGTTATACTAGGAAAGTACCTCAGTTGTCAACCCCAACATTGGTGGGCCTTGCACATCAGTTTGGAAACCTTGGTGCTACATGCTGTAAACTCAGTGACTCCAAAAAATCAGCCTGCGCTGAGGACTATGTGAGTTTTTTTTCTTTCCTTTTTCACTTTAATACTACTATTGTGAAGATGGTGGCGTAGAAGCAGCAAAGCACCACAGCTCCCACACAAACACGCTAAAAAACTCATAAAATGGGACTCTAAACAGATTTTTCAAGCTCCAAAACCCTCCAAAAGACAGAAAGCACATCTGTTGCTACAGGCAGTGCAGCAGGCAGGGCTCTTCGCAGCAGTCTGGGACCCGCTGCCGAAACCCGGCCGGCTCAGGCCCTGGGGCATTGGGAGGGGAGCCGTGGCTACAGGAGAGCAGACTGGCAGCACTGGAGGCACAGTTACCACATCTATCAGGCCAGAAGACCAAAAGGCTAAGAGAAAGGTCAGTGGATTTTGCTAACTGGGGAGGAGAAGAGCGGGTCTGGCCAAACTGCTCCCAGGGCAAGGAAGTAGTGGGAGGCAGCTGTAGCAGCAGGAACGGAGCAGCAGCAGCTTCCACTGGGCTGCTTCAGAGCCCTCGGCCTGCAGATAGCAGGGGGG
>JAQQSW010021627.1:0-10625 GCA_028646575.1 Pseudocheirus occidentalis
TACTACCACTACTACTACTACTACTACTACTACTACTACTACTACTACTACTACTACTGATATGGTCTGGGATGCTTTTGTTTGTAACCTCATTTTGTAAAATCTTATTCGTGTTTGGGTAGTTATGTATGTAACATCAGTTTGTAACAAGCCTGTGCAATTAAGTTGTAAAAGTCACACTTTCCCCCAGCCATAAAGGCAATAACTCGGCCTCTCCCCTTCCCCCAGCATGAAAGTCTTTTCCTTGAGCTAGCTAGTCTGCCTTTGAGACAAGCACCTATGAATCCTTCAGTAGTATTCTATAAACAAACCTTTAGAGAAATGCATAGCCCATTTGTTCTAAGTGGCCAGTTGCACCCAAAAGCCTTGAACAATATTATCAGAGAGATAACTCCTTCCCAATGTGGTACCTCCTGCCCTAATCAGTCTAGTTCCCAGACTTGAAAACAATCAAGCCTATCCTCCCAACAGCCATGTTGGACATATCTCATTCATCCTTGACCAAAAGTAACCTAGTGATGATTCAAGCAAAAAAACACACCTCCTGATAGACCCCCTAGGAGGATCTCCCAGTGAATTATGAGTAACACGCCTTGGCAGTTGATATAAAAAGTGCATGTCCCTTTAAGCACTGACCACTCCTAAACCACTCCCAAACTCCTCCCAAATTTCACCCTTACCCACCTAGTTAGCGTAATTAGCCTTTGACAGTTATATGGTTATAAAAACTGCACATCTAGCCCCTGCTCTTTGCAGGCTATCCTTAACCTTTCCCTGTCCTCTGCAGAGCATAAAACTTTATAACTCTACCTTAGATCCCTGCACTTTGCAGGTCTCCCTATTTCTCCTGCCTGCTACTAAGTAAGCATAACAATAAACTTTGTAACTTTGCCAAAAGACAGCTTGGGTCCTGTGAAATTCTTTCCAGACAAGAACCCTCTAGGGATTCATATGAGATCCCTCAGACACTCCCATCTCCCAAACCTCTTCACTACTACTACTACTACTACTACTACTACTACTACTACTACTATTACCACTACCACTACCACTACCACTACTACTACTACTACTACTACTACTACTACTACAACTACTACCTCCAGCACCACCATCATCACTACTACCACTACTCCTACCTGGAATTAATATTGTGCTTTTAAGATTAACAAAACACTTTACAAATACTATCTCATTTGATCCTCACAGTTATTCTGGGAGGTAGGTGCTACTATTATTGCCATTTTTCAGATGAAGAAACTGAGGCAGACCGAGGTAAAGTGATTTGTCCAGGGTCACACAAATAAGCACTTAATAAAAGTTTATTGACTGAGTGATTTCCTTAATAAGGGCATTGGTAGGAATCAGGTAGCCTTTTTTAAGTATTAGTCTCTAGGAGACCATTTTTGCCTTTGTAAAACTGACTGAAGGATGAACAAAAGACATCACTGTGACTAGTTCTGTTTTGGTTATATAAAAAAAAGCATTCAACTTGGTACAGCAAAACACCAATTTAAAGTTTTTCTTCAAATAAGGTACATCTCATCTACAAATCAAAATCACTTAAGAGTCTTTGTAAGATGTAGTGACAGAAACGATCTTTTCTAATGATCTCCACATCATGAATATTAGATAATGTAACAGAAAGACATATCAAATGTATTAGAGAAAGATGGGGCAAATGGACAATACACAGAATTGAACAGGAAGAGAGTGGCCTGGATTGCCTTTAGGAAAATGCAAAACTCATTTAATGATCCCAGTAGACTTTTTCCAGAAACAAAGGCTCATCTTTTTTCATCCCAGTGGTCTACTAGTATTGTTATATGGCTCTGTGTCTTAGAATATAGCTGTCTCTAAAGAACTGAAAGTTAATTTCACCCCTAAGGAAGATGGAGAAGTGCATACTGGACAAATATATAACAAATACAAAATGTTGAAGAACAGAAGCAAAGGATGACAACATAATTAAAAAATAAGATGAACTAATCATGTGGCAAAAGCTATTGGAAACAGGTGAACAACTCAAATGCCCTGTGGTATCCTCACAGTAAAAGGGGAAATCCAGAAAATTAATTTCCAGAACATTGTGTGGACTGACTATATACTATAGTAAACTTTTGGAAGATCACGGATAAGATTTACAAAGGGTGAACAGAAGGCATGGATAAATTGTTCTTTGTGTAAATGGAAGGAATATCCACCATAGCCTATAGAGAAATTTGTTTTCATTGGTTATCCATGTTTATATTGGTTTTGTTTTTCTCGGTGAGTAGGGGGACTGTACAGAATAAAAATCAGATCTTGGCTAATTAAAACTTGTGAACTCTAATCAACACAATGACCAACTACAGTTTCTGAGGACCCATGATGAGCAATGCTGCCTACCTCATGTCAGAGAGGTGATGAACTCAGAGTGCAAATTAAGACATATTTTTTTCTCATTGGCCAATGAGAAATTCTATTTTCCTCTACTAAATGTTTATAACAAGAATTGTGTTTGTCTTACTTTTTTTAAAGGGAAGTGGGGATGGGAAAAAGAAGTGGGAACAAGAGAAGGTTGATTTTTATTTGAAAATGAAATTTTAAAAAAAGGAAGGAATATCCACATGTATGAGTTCAAAGATTCACTTGATTTTTGACTATTTAAGAAATGGGCAGGTAGTGAAGAAGTGCAGGCAGGTGGGGAATTACTAATGCTTTTGGGGGGAAACATAGTTCAAGCTCTGTCTTGGCACTCTTGTTCATCAAATAGATCCAGTACAATAGTTTGCCATGGGAAGCCACATCTGTAAAAGGGAAATAAAACTAACACAGCAATTGGCTGGGTTAGGCCCAATGAGAAACAGTAAAGAAACCTCTTCTTACCTTCATTTCTACATCCATGTTTTGCGAAGAACATCTGGCTTCAGGTTGATTCTCACAGCTCATTATTCCTGTTCCAGGAGTAAATTTAGGCTTCCAGGAAGTCTCAGGCATTTAGAAGTTATTTTGGTTAATTTAATTGCTCTAATCTAGGGTTTCCTGTTTCACTAATGGGAAGGAAAAGCTTGGGGTGGGTCCTGAACTAATGCTGTACGCTCCATTAGAGGGAAGCAGAGAGATGAGCGAGCTATTTTAGGTAATTCTAGTTCAACGCATGCTTTTTACCTGAAATTTCCAGATAATTGAGGCAAATGGAGGTGATGATGTCTCAACCATTTTCTTAGTCATTCAAGCTGAAAAATCTGTTTTTGCTTTTGACTCCCTCTCTCTCTTACTCTTTACATCCAATTATACCACTCCCATCACCAACTTAGCCAAGCTGTTTCTCAACTATAACTTCCATCAATCATCTCTGGGACATTCCCTAATGCCTGAGCCATTTTTTCTGACTCTCATCAGGGGTATTGTTGGGACACAATATTCAAGCTATGTTCACACATTTTGAAATGTATATATTGTACTTATCTGAATAGTTTGATCAAGGTAGGTGGCTACCCCCAGCTTTTGTGGGGGGGAGGGTGGTGTTGATCAAAATTTTCCATTTGCTGGCTCCCTTCCTAAGTCATTTTGTTGGGTAGCTTTTCGGTCACTTTCAAGTTTTTGTAACCCCATTTGGAGTTTTCTTGGCAAAGATAATGGAGTGCTTTGCTGTTTCCTTCTCCAGGTCATTTTATAAATTAGGAAACTGAGGCAAACAGGTTAAGTGATTTGCCACAGTTAGTAAGTGTCTAAGGTCAAATCTGAACTCAGGAAGATGAGTCTTCCTTCCTCCAGACCCAGCACTCTAGCCAGTGCACCAGTTCAATTGAGTTAGCTGCAGTAGAGTCATATAGCATTATTAACATCTGTCATGAGGATATGAGGATGCCTTCCACAAAGCAATCTACCTGATAGTCAAGGAATGGAGAGGAATCATCTATAAAGCTCTGAGGCTGAGTTTACCAAAGATGAAGAGTTCAGATCTTCTCCCAGCTACACTATGGTACACTGCACTGCACTGCACTGAGCTGCACTACACTACGCTACACTGCACTAAGAACCAGAATGGACCTTAGAAGCCAACTAGTCCACCCCTTCATTTTACAGATGAAGAAACTGAGACTCAAAGAATCTCCCCAAGTTAGTGCAACTAGAAATGATTAAGTCAGGATTTGAACCCAGTCCTGATGTCAAACTGAAGAATCTTTCCTTTGAACTGCTCTGCCCGTCTTTTGTTCTGACCCCAGAGCATCACAGGTCCCAACCATGTTTCATACAAAATTACCCAGAAAAACATAAACATACCGCATGAGCTTCCCGCCATTTCCAGAGGTGACCCAGACACTAGGGACACCTCCAATAAAATACTGGCCCTTGGAAAATTGAAGCCACCCTTAGTAAATTCGCTCTTCTTCTCTGCTCTACACCTCAAAAATTCCCATATATTTTCACCTATCCAATCCTTTGTTCCAGTCTCTGAGAAAGGAATAGCCATTCTCCTTACCAAGGCCAACCTTTCTTCTGGTGCTCTCAATCATGCACATCTCCTTCTGCCTCCTCTAGGAAGTGGCTCCATCCTTTGTTCCTCCTCCCTTTCTCATCTTCAATCTCTGCTTATTTCTTGTCTCTTTCCAGGCTTCCTACAAATACATGTTTTCCCTAACCTTGAAATCTTCACTTGACCTTACACTCTCCTCAAGTTCTATATCTCTCTTCTCTTTCACAGATAAACTCCTATAAAAAGCTGTCTCCAAAGATTGCCTCCACTTACCTTCCAATCACTTCTCAGTTCCTTGTGACGTCTTCTTCTTGACTTGAAATTGCTCTCTGTAAGGTTACTAATGACCTCTTAACTGTTAGATCCAATGACCTTTTTTTCTCAATTTATACTCCTTGGTCCACTTTATCTCACTGGTCCCAGTCATACTGTTCACCCAGGCCAGTCACCTTCTTGGTATCTCTACTTCCCCTAACCCATATGAACCTCCGCACAGCCCATGTCCTAATCACACCTAAAGGGCTTAATCCACTCAGCTTTGAACGCTGGTGCTGATTGGTAGTCACTTGAACACACGCTTCTCACTTTTCTATATCTAGGCAACCCCAGCCATTCCCTTCTACCTCAACCACTTCCTTGACATCCATCCAGCCACCATGTACATTCTACCCTGCTTTCCTCCCAACTTTTCATCTGAGAACTATAATAAAATCAAGGCTGCTATTGCTACTGAAAGAGAATGTCAATTACTTCCCCCATGTCCTCATTCAGTATCTATGTGCCTTTTCAGTCCAAAACTCCCATCAGAGACTTTTGATGGATTCACTGAAATGGAATTCCAATTGACAATAAAGTTTTGCTGTTTCATTCTTTGACAAACTGTTGCAGAATGGACAACATTTCCATTTTTCTTGGAATGTGTGTTATTAGGGAGTCAGCAATTAAACGCATTTTAACTTCAGAGTATCAGCTATTGAATGGCATTGAAAATGGCATTCTGAAAAGGAAGCTATGGATATTTGCAGGCAGCATTTCATCACACTGGAAACTGTTTTCCTGGAATATCCAAAAACTAGTGTAGCAAATAGCCTGGAGGGAGGGGAAGGGAGATTCACTCAATTGTCCATGGTCCCATAACTAGGAATATTTGTACCAAAAATAACATTCAACACACAGGGCCGGCGTGAAAAGAGCCAATGTTGGGGCAGGGAGGGGAGGGAGCTTAATGAAGAGTGTGAAGCAGGGCAGGATCTTTCAGTTCAATTTGATACACATTTATTAAGCACCTACTATGTGTCTGGCACTTTGCTAAGTGCTGGGGATACAAAAAAAGGCAAAAGACAGTCCCTGCCCTCAAGGAGCTTACAATCCAATAATTGTAATCATTACAATCTAATAGTTTTCCATTTTAAGAGATTATTAAAAAGAATAACTTAAGAATAACTTAAAGTTTAAGAATAACTTAAAAAGAATAAAGTAGATGCTACCCTCATTTCTCCCTGGCTGAAAGACTGTCAGTGCTAACAGTAACCTTGAAGTTCCACATCCTCTAACTCCAGCACAGCAGGGCTAACCTCGCATTGCCCCACCCTAGTTGCAGCTGTGCTCATCAGTTCCAATGAGTGTAATCATCTCTACATAGAAGACTGCCAAGTCTAACATCCAGCCCTCATCTCTCACATGAATTCCAATCCCACACAACTGGAACTGTTCAGATTTGTTTCCCTTGCACTACCCTTTTCAATATGTGATAACTGAGGCTACTTACCTTACTCTAACCAAATGGCAAAAAGGAAATGTCTCAGGTTTTGGAGTCAGAGGCCCTGCATTCAAATCCTGGCTTTGTCTGTGTGACCTTGGGCAAATCACACTTCACCTTTCTGGGTCTCAATTATCCCATCTATAAAATGAGGAGACTGGACTTCATAAAATCTAAAGTCTCTTCCATCTTTCAGTCAATGGACATATAATCCCATTAAGAGATGGTTAAAAAATGGTTGTGGGGAATTTCAATAAAAACATTCAATTGAATGCAGACGGATGCCGGTGAAGGTATTCCAGTGTGGTGGTAAGAGTACTGCCGTGGCAGCTAGAAAATCCTGGGTTTGAATCTCAAATTAAATATTTATTAGGTGTGTGACCTTCAGCAGGAGACTTCACCTTTTAGGTATCAGTTTCCCCATTTATAAAATTAGCAGATTGGAATTGATGACTTCCAAGATCCATTCCAGGCCTTAATCTGTGATCCCATGTTCCTAGCTGACTCTAAGCCTGGAGACAAGAAGGCCTGAGTTCAAATAAGACCTCAGACATTTATTAGCCAGGTGACCCTGGGCAAGTGATTTAACCTTAGTTTTCTCAACTATCAAATGGAGGTAGTAACAGCATCCCCTTCCAAGGGTTGTTATGAGGCTTAATGAGATAATATGACTTCAAGCCTCACAATAGACAATTTATGTGAAAATTAGTGGGCTTTGTCTACCTTCTAGACCTGTGACAAGTGCTGGTGTAGGTGGGAAACACCTGGGAATTGGGGGAAATAGGGTATCACAATGTGTTGATTTATGTTGTTTATGGACTTATTTGTTACAAAGGAAGAGTTTATGGGGGACAGGGAGTCACTAGGAGGCAACATGACATTATTTCAAAAATGCATTGATAAAACAGTTTTTTTAATTTATTTTTTCTCATTTTTCAACACATTAACTTTTTTAAGATTTTGAGTTTCAATTTTTTTTTCTCCCTCTCTCCCAAAATCCCCCCACCAAACTACAGGCAATCTGATACAGACTATTAAACACATTTTCACATTAGTTGTGTTGTGAAAGAAGAATCAGAACCAAAGAGAAAACCATGAGAAAGGAGAAAGAGAAAAAGAGACAGAGAAAGAGACAGAGAGACAGAGACAGACAGACAGAAAGAGAGAGAGACAGAGAGAGAGACAGACAGACAGACAGAGAGAGAGAGAGAGAGAGAGAGAGAGAGAGAGAGAGAGAGAGAGAGAGAGAATAGTATGCTTCCATCCACATTCAGATTCCATAGTTCTTTCTCTAGATGCAGATAGCATTTTCCATCATGAGTCTTTTGGAATTGTCTTAGATCTTTGTATTTCTGAGAAGAGCTAAGCCTATCAAAGTTGGTCATTGCACAAGGTTGCTGTTACTGTGGACAATATTTTCTCCTGGTTCTCTTTACTTCACTCAGCATCAGTTCATGGTGGTTTTCAACCTTCCTAATGCCACAACCCTTTAATACAGTTCTTCATGTTGTGGTGACCTCCAACCATAAAATTATTTTTGTTGCTACTTCATAACTGTAATTTTGCTACTGTTATGAATCATAATGTAAAATCTGATATGCAGGATGTGTTTTCATTGTTACAAACTGAACATAACCCACAGGTTGAGAACCGCTGAAAGCCTTTCCAGGTATTTCTGAAATCGGCAAGCTCATCATTTCTTATGGAACAATATTATTCCATCACATCCATATATCACAATTTGTTCAGCCATTCCCAAATTGATGGTATCTCTTAGATTTCATATTCTTGGACACTAGAAAGAGAGTTGCTATAAATATTTTTGAACATGTGTATCCTTTTCCCTTTTTTATGATCTCTTTGGGATACCTAGTAGCAGTATTGCTGGTTCAAATGGTATGCACCATTTTATAGCCCATTGGAAATAGTTCCAAATTGCTCTCCAGAATTGTTAGGTCAGTTCACAACTCTACCAATGATGTTCCAATTTTCCCAAATCTCCAACATTCATGATTTTCCTTTTCTGTCATATTAGCCGATCTGAAAGGTAAAAGTGGTACCTTCAAGAGTTGTTTTAACAAAGTTAAATATTGTTTAATAGAGTTATTTTAATTTGCATTTCTCTACTCAAGAGTGATTCATATGACTATAGATGGATTTAATTTCTTCATCTGAAAACTGCTATTCATATCCTCTGACCATTTACCAATTGGAGAATGACTTGTATTCTATTTGAGAAATGAGACCTTTATCAGAAACATTGGCAATAAAAATTGTTTCCTAGTTGTCTGCTTCTCTTCTAATGTTGGTTGTATTTGACTTTGTGCAAAACCTTTTCAATTTAATGCAATCAGAATTATCCATTTTGTATCGCATAATGTTCCCTATCTCTTACTTGTTCATAAATTCTTCCCTTCTCCATAGATCTGACAGGCAAACCATTCCTTGATCTTTTAATTTGCTTATGGTATCACCCTTTTTATATCTAAATCTTGTACCCATTTTGACCTTATGTTTGGCCTACAGTTTAAGATGTCAGTCTATGCCTAGTTTCTGTCACACAATTTTCCAGTTTTCCCAGAAGTTGTCAAATAGTGAGTTCTTATCCCAGAAGCTGGAGTCTTTGGGTTTTTCAAACAATAGATTACTATAGTCATTGACTACTGTGTCTTGTGCACCTAACCTATTCCACAGATCCTCCATTTCTTAGCCAATATCAAATAGTTTTGATCATCGCTACTTTATAATCTAGTTTTAGATCTGGTATAACCAAGCCATCTTCCTTTGCGTTTTTAAAATTAATTTTCTTGATATTCTTAATCTTCTGTTTTTCCAGATGAATTTTGTTATTATTTTTTCTAGTTCTATAAAAAAAAATTTTCATAGTTTGGTATGGCACTGAATAACTAAATTAATTCAGGGAGAATTGTCATTTTTATTTTATTAGCTTGACCCACCCATGAGCAACTGATATTTTTCCAATTATTTAGATCTAACTTTATTTGTGTGAAAAGTGTTCTATAATGATGTTTGTATAGTTCCTGGGTTTGTCTTGGCCGGTAAACTCCCAAATATTTTGTATTTGTCTACAGCTATTTTAAATGGAATTTCACTTTCTATCTCTTGCTGCTGGGCTTAAATCATTTTTCGAAGGAGAGAAGTCTGTATCAACAGAGTGGCAATAAAGGATGCCTACTCAGAGATAAGTAGGGTGGGTTGTTTCCTAGATTGCTGTGTAAACTTGTTTGTGAGCCCAAAGATGAGTAGGGACCTTAGCACAAAGCAGAGTCTTGGAAATCAAGGTGCCCTGGATCTGACCTGGCATTTGAGTTATAATGCCACAATGACAGGTGCACTCTGAAACTCCCCCCTCGCTGAACTAGGCTCTGGTAAAGAGGATTTTCCTGTGGAAAGAGGTGAAATTATCAGATTGATTCTGTGTTTTTTGTTGATCCTATTGCCTAGGTTAGGATTCTTTGTCTCTGAACTGTGAGATCCTGTTTGTTTGTTTTTTTAATTCAGTTGACCTGTAATGAGTTAAGTTTAGAAACCCAGTTCTTTTCATCACTTTTATTTTCTTGTAGAGGAAATTTTCCATGCTTGAAGGAGCCGGGTGAACACTAGGGAGTCTGGTCTAGTATCTTCACACCACCAACCGATCCTATTATAGTTATGGGAATCTGAAAATGTTCCCTGCCCCTAGACCCTTTGCTTAAGTGGCTTAAGTGGCTCTGAGAATCTTCCCTGATTTGAAAATATACTCTGCCCCCTAATAGGCTGAATGTGGTCATGTGGAGCCTGTGGCAGGAGGTTTGTTTTTCAGGAATGCCCATACCTTATTGCTTTGTGATTGACCAGTGCGTCAAGAGGGCTGTGACATTCTCTGACCTAGGAGAAGGTTATATATATACCCTGACGTGAAGTTTCGTTTTGGGGCTCACTTTGAGAAGAGTCGTGTGATTTGGCCAGACGAGACTCTGGGAAGCTGTTGAACCCCCTGGCTTTGAAAAACCCAAATGTTGGTGCTTCCTTCTCTGGTAACTTGAATAGGCAATGGATGTGATGGTCAGATGGTTGGAAGCTGTAATGGTAATCAATTTGTTTGATATTTAGGGCTAAGTAGATCAGATACTTAGGGCTAAGTAGATCAGATACTTAGGGTTAAGTAGATCCTAGTAACTTAGGGCTAAGTATAGAACTCTGTCCATTGATGAAAAGGTGTGAATTCCCCTGTTGACATGGAAGAATGCTATTGGCTGAGACACTCCCCTGTTGACTTGGGAGAAGGCCAGTGCTTATAAGCAGGAGAATTTTAGAGACAGACAGATTTTGGATTTGGTTCCTCAGTGGCTGACTGAAGACATGAACAGGATGGGACTTTGTTTGTTGGTGACCTGGCTGATC
>JAQQSW010021628.1:0-10625 GCA_028646575.1 Pseudocheirus occidentalis
ACCCATATATACACATGCTCAGATATGTATTCATATGCATATATAGCCTCCTATATAGACATGTGTGTGAGTATACATATATATCCATTTGTATTCCCTTCACCTATCCTATCATACGAAGAAAAGTTTCATAAGTTACTATTATCATTTTTCCATATTGGCAAGTAAATAATTCAAATTTGATAAGTTCCTTATGACTTCTTTCCATTGTTTACCTTCTCATGCTTCTTGTGTTTGATTGCCAAATTTTCTCTTCAGTTCTGTTTTTTTCAGCAAAAATGCTTGAAAGTCCTCCATCTCACTGAATGACCATATTTTCCCCATGAATTATATGCTCAGTTTTGCTGGGTAGTTGATTATTGGTTTTAATCCCATCTCCCTTAATCTTCAAAATATCATATTCCAGGCTCATTGATCCCTCAGTGTAGAAGCTGCCAGATCTTGGGTTATCCTGATACTGCTTCCGCAGTATTCAAATGTTTTTCTCTTTGCAGCCTGTGATATTTTCTCCTTTAGCTGGGTATTCTCGAGCCTGGCAATTTCTGGGAGTTTTATTTTGGGGATATTTTTGAAGAGGTGATCATTGAATTCTTTCAAGTTCTCTTTCGCCCTCTGACTTTAAAACATCAGGGTGATTTTCTTTCAGGATTTCTTGAAGGATGCTTTCCAAGTTCTTTTTCTGGTCATGAGTTTCAGGTATACCAGTGATTTTCAAATTGTCTCTCCTGGATCTATTTTCCAGGTCAGTGGTTTTTTCAAGGAGATATTTCACGTTGCTTACTATTTTTCATTTCTTTTTAACTGTTTAATAGTATCTTGGTTTCTCATAAAGTCATTGGCTTCTACTTGCTCCACTCTAATTCTGAAGGAATTATTCTCTTCAGAACGCTTTTGAGATTCTTTTTCCATCTGGCAAATTCGACTTTTTAAGGCATTCTTATCCTCACTGGTTTTCTGGGCCTCTTTTGCCATTTTATTTAACCTATTTTTTAAAGTGTTGTTTTCTTCAGTCGGGTTGTTGACTCTCTTTTCATGAAGCAGTGGGGGAAAGGCATAAACTCCTGTAACCTTCAGATGCCCCCACTGGGTTGCTTCAGAGCCCCCAGCCTGCGGTCTTCGCAGGAGGGCTGAATCATTTGATCAGGGCCAAGTGCTCTTGGGTTGAGCAGCATGGATCCAGATTATGGTCTTGGGTGGAGGTCTTGGGGTGCCTTTTCAGCAAGCCAAAGCTGGGGAGAATTGCTACACCCCCCAATTCCTCTGGCAGCTGGGAAAACCCCAGCGATTTGGAACAGAGCTTTCCCCCCTTAAAGCAGAGTTTCGCAGAGTTTCACAGAGCTAAAAAAAACCAAAAAAACAACCAATTAATTGACTGGCCAACATGAGGAAGAGGAAGTAAAATAAGAACAGCAATAAAACTCTAGAATCCTTTTTAGTGGACAAAAAGGATCAAAGCATGGAATGGTAGGAAGAAAACCCAGTCAGAACTCCCACACCAAATGCTTCCAAGACACTTGAAGAATGCCTAGAAGCTATACATCAACTGAAAAAGGTCTTTGAAAACCAAATAAGAGAATTGGAGGAAAAAATGGGAAGAGAAATGAGAACAATGTGAGAAAAATCATGCAAAGAGTTTCTGGTTTTTTCATTAAGAATCCTTGAATGTCCTCCACCTCAATGATTAACCATATTTTCCCCTGAATCAGTATACTCAGTCTTGCTGCATAAGTGATTCTTAGTTTTAATCCTACCTCCCTTGATCTCCAGAATATCATATTTCAATCCCTTCTATCCCTTATTGTAGGAAGTGCTAGATCCTGTGTTATCTGTATTGTGTTTCCACAATATTCAAATTGTTTCTTCTTGGCTGCTTGTAATATTTTCTCCTTGTTCTGGGAAGTCTGGAACCTGACTATAATATTCCAAGGAATTTTCTTCTGGGTGTGTCTTTCAAGTGGAGATTGGTAAATTCTTTCCATTTCTATTTTTCCCTTTGGTTCTAAAATATCAGGGCAATTTTGCTTGAGAATTTCTTGAAGGATGATTTCCAGGTTCTTTTTTTAGTGTCTTTCAGGTGGTCCAATAATTTTTAAATTGTCTCTCCTGAATCTATTGTCCAAGTCAGTGGTTTTTCCAATGAGATATTTCAAATTGCCTTTTCATTTGTTTGGATCTGTTTAATAGTATCTTGATATCTCTTAAAATCATTCACTTCCATTTCTTTCACTCTAATTCTGAAGGAATCATTCTCTTCAGTGAGTTAGGAATTATTTTTTCCATCTGGGAAATTCAACTTTTTACTGCATTCTTCTCCTCATCGCCTTTTTGGGCCTCTTTTGCCATTTGAGTCAATTTTTTAAAGGTGTTATTTTCTTCAGTCACTTTGTTGACTCTCTTTTCAGGGTTTTCTTCCATCATTCTCAAATGAATCTAATGTTGCATGGCTGTGCTTGCTTTGCTTCCTTTGCTTGCTTGTGTTTCTAGTCAATTACTTGACTTTTGAGCTCTTTGCCACAGTAGAACTCTTCTTCCAAAAGAGAGTTTTGTCCCAAATCATGGGGATTTTTGCATTTGCTGGAGCTGTTAAAAAGGCGCCATTTCTACAGCCCCCACTAGCTTTTCCTCACTGGCAACATACTTCAGTAGCACCATCCAAGACCCCCACTGAGATCCAGGTAGGCTAAGGTAAGAGCACTTAGCCTCTGGGAAGTCATCATTTTATGGTTTCTGTAGCTCTAAAATTTATTTAGTCATATTTTATAACTATTTGAAGTGGTTATTGTGAGAGCAATGGAGTTTATCTTCTTCTATCCCACCATATCTTATCTTTGCCCCCGTTCCCACTTTTCAATGCAAATAGTATATGCCTATTGTTTTTTTCTATTCCATATGACCTAATATTACCATCATATAATGTACATAAAAACATTTTACCTCTCTTTCTCTCTCCTCAGCCAACCAGCTTCCTTCCATCAACAGGAGGGCAAGAAGGAGGTAGGAAAGAGATAAAGAGAATTCCAAGGAAAGTCCAGCAGGCCAGCTGCATTTTCAACCTTACAGGGTGTCAGATTACTCACTCACATTCATTTCACACAGAGACACACAAAAAAGACAGACAGAAAATAACAGTAAGAATGCACCCAGAAATTGTGAAAGATTGTTTACATAAATCAGACATTATGCTTTGTCCTAGGTAAAACTTATTGCATTGTTTTGTTTTTTCTGTGTCCAACAAAAACAGCTGTATCACAGTGAACGGTTCGAGCAACCCCTGTGGCTTTCATTTCTGATGTTAAACATATCATTAATATATTCCATAGAAAAAAGGCAGAAAAGGGGAAATGCTGGAGTGCCTCCTCAATAAATCTCTTACTTCTCTGTTTCCCTGCGATATCCCCTATAACCAAATCTATCATCCCTGTCTATTCTACACATTCCAAGCATTCTTGTAATTGACTGCTGGTGATAAGTAATCCTCTTTCTTTTACTATTCTTTTTAAAAGTCTTAGATAAATTTCGTGGTTGATACTTTCATTTTGTACCTGCCCCATTAAAAAAAGCAAATTTTTTTCTGAGACGAGGCTCATCTTTGATTATTTTTATTTTCTACCAATCCCTATCACATACCCGCAGTGGCCTGGTGAGTTACACTCTCTCTGTAAGATTTTAACTTAAGAGAAAATCCAGCTTTCACCTCCTCCCTTTAATAATGTTCTCAGGAGGCCACTCCTCAACATGGTGCTTTTCTCCAGACCCTGCTTGTGGGGCCACTGATGCCAGCATCACAATGAGCACGAGCTGAACAGAAGAGTGTGGAATGATTGGACATAAGCCAGGCAGATTCTGTCATAGCAGTTCCCATTTATTGATCAGAGAGGAGGGTTTATAAAATAAATGTAAAGTAATTATATCTTAGGTTCCCATGAAGGAATGTCCTTGTTCATTTATATAAATATGTTTTCATATCCTTGTTCCCTCGCCTGCATCTATGTCTGGTTCACTGCTCAGTTATCACTTCCTAAACTCCTGCAAGTCAGGAAGAGATGGTGAGCCAATCTTAAGACAGAATATTGCCTTCATGGGGAGATGGTTTGGGAGAAATCCTGGACCAGTATGGACCGGGTCAGAGACTGGCCCTCAACAAGCTTTGATTACTGGAAGCTGCCCAGTTAACTTGGGGTTTGCTGGCTAAATTTCTTCCTTTCTTTTTTCCTTCCTTCAAAGATCGTAACTTAAACCCATTTCATGCTGGAGTTCATAAATTGGACAACAGGTGCCTGTCCAAATAATACTTAAGGGCTGTATTTGGGGCCTTTCTGACTCAGACTGAATGTAAATACCAGCTGTTTCTCTTGGCCAGAAACTCTGAGGGGCCCTCCCAGTTGGATATTTTTAAATTAAAGGGTCCATCTCTTGACTCATTCAAAGAAGCCTATTCACTGAATGGGCATTACCTTACTCAAAGTGAGAACCTGAAAAACCCAAGTCTAAAAGGGCCAGGGTCTCCTAATACATCCTGAATCATTTCTGGTCATCCTGATGAATACCTGGCCACTGTATGTAGATGGCTCTGGAAGAGAGTGTGATGCTGATCACCTTGCATAGCTCTCCCTCACTCAAATCAAGTTAACTGCAAATCATGTCATCATCTACCTGATGTCATTTTCCTCTTTGAAAATGAAGGAGAAGCACAGCTCTCACTTCCTCTTGACTCCCATTGGTGTACCACTTTCCCAGATGCTGCTGCTCCATCTCTGCTCTGGCAGAGGTAGCAGTGAGATCTTGTGAAAAGGGGGTCTTTCTGATTCCTAGCCTAGAGTTCTATTCACTGAACCACTTAGGTGCCCTGTTTTATGGGTAAAGTGACCTAAAGTTCAGAAGTTATTTTTGTAATGTGAATAGTTCAGTCATTTATATGGACTAGCTACAGCCATACTAGGGGCAGCTACTTGTCTCAGTGTATAGACTGCAATGTGTAACTGATAAAAAAGTTATATTATTTTTCTTTTCTCATTCAGTTTTATCCAGAGTTCTCTCATATTTAACTTTGTAAAAAATCTTGGAGCAGCTAGGTGGCACAGTGAATAGAGCACCAACCCTGGAGTCAGGAGGACCTGAGGTTAAATCCAGCATCAGACACTTAACACAAAAAACTAGCCATGTGACCTTGGGGAAATCAATTAACCCCAAATGCTCTACCTTCTCCCCTCCAAAAAGCAAAATAATATTCTTTGTTTTTTTTTCAGACTTTTCTAATTTTGAGAAGGGAAAGTTGAGGTTCCACACTACTCTAGTTTTTTTTTTTTTGCTGATTTCCTACTGTAATTCATTTAACTTTTTAAAACTTGAGATGTTATATCATTTCATTTATAAATGTTTAGTACTGATATAATTTTATTGTCTATGATACCTTTTAACAATGTAGTTTCTTGTGTTATCTCTCTTAATTAGATCTATTTTTGCTCTTGCTCTCTGAGATTATGATTAGTAGCCTTGCTTTTTTTCACTTAAACTGAGGGAAAATAGATTCTCCTCCAACCACTTACTTTCAATCTGTCTGTGTCTCTGTGCTTCAAAAGTGATTTGTGTCAACAGTGGAATGTAAGACTGTTTTTTATTCCTTTCTTCTATCTATTTCAGTTTTATGATTACATTCATCCCATTCACATTTCCAGCTATTATAACTGTGTTTCCTTTCATGCTACATTCCCCATTTATCCTTTTCTCTCTTATAATTCATTCTGTCACTATTCATAAGTATTTTATTTCTGTTCTCTACCTCCCCCAGGCAGGTGTCTTTTTTATCCATACCCCATTCTTACTTCCCTATAGGGTGTGATAGATTTCTGTACCCCACTGAGTGTGTTATTCCCTCTTTGAGCCAAAGGTTCAAAGTTGCTCACCTTGTTTGCACCTCTTTTGTGTGAGATAGTTTACCTCAATCTGTCTCTCCCTTCTCTTTTCTTCCAATGCAATCTTCTAAGCCCATCATTGTCAACCCACACATGGACCTTCTGTTTATTTATATATTTCTTCTAATTGCCCTTATAGTGATCAAATTCTTAAGAGTGATATTTTTTATAAATAGGAAGAGCCAACAAACTAAAAGTGATAATTCAACCTAAAAAACTCTGTTTATTTAGTGCTAAACCAATAAAACGACTGGGGAAGGGTTGTTAGAAGCACAAACTTCTGTAAAGGGACAGGAAAAAAGCAGAGAATAGAACAAGTGGAGGACAGGATAGGAAGGAGGGAAACATAGTCATTCTTTCACTATATGTACATTGTGTAAATGTTCTGTGTAACTAAACATATATGGCTGCACTGAATTGCTTGTCTTTCCAGGGTGGTTGGGTGACAAGGGAGGAAGGGAGAGAATCTATAATATGAAGTTCTAAAATCAAAGGTTAACATATATACACAAACACAGATATATATTATTGTTGTTGTTGTTGTTATTATTATTATTATTATTTACATGCAATTGTTAAATAAAATATACAAGCAATGAGATAGGGGGATCCATATTGCTGTACCAGAAAGTCAGAGGGGTGAAGGGGGAGGATATAGGAGAGAGCAGATTGGGGGAGGGAATATATGGTGGGATCACTCTTTTGGTGTAATGGGAGGGGGAAAGAGGGATAAAACCAAAAAAAAAAGAAAAAAAGAGTAATCGTCAAAACAATGTGGTGCTGGCTGAGCACTAGAGTGATAGATCAATGTAATACATCTGGTACATAATATATGGTAATAAATGAGCATAGTAATTTAGTGTTTGATAAACCCAAATATTCATGCATTTGGAAGAAAAATTCAGTACTGAACCAAAACTTCTAGGAAAACTGGAAAATAAAAGCACAGAAATTATGTATAGTGGTTTCTCATACTTTGTACAAAGATAAGGTCAAAAGGGGTGCATGACTTAGATGTGAAATATGATACCAAAAGCAAAAAAAGGGGAGAGTGGAATAATTTACCTGTCACATCTATGGAAGAGGGAAGGATGTTGGACAAAGCAATAGATCGAAATTATTATGAAATCTAAAATGGATATTTTTGATTAGATTAAATTTTTTAAAAAAAGGTTTGCGCAAACAAAGCCAGTGTAACCAAAAATTAGAAGGAAAACAGAGGAAATTGTCTTGGAAAGACCTTATTTCACAAAAATATATAGAACTGAGTCCAATTTGTAATAATATAAAGCATGCCCCCTTGATAAATGGACAAAGATATAAACAAGTAGTGTCAGAAGAAGAAATCAAAGCTATCTATGCTTACAAGGAATGGATGTTTTAAATCACTATTGATTAGAGAATTGCCAATTAAAAAAACCTCTGAGGTACCACCTCATACCTGTTTGATTGACTAATAACACAGAAAATGAAAATGATAAGTACTGGAAGGGATATGGGAAAATTAGGACACTAATGCACTACTGATGGAGCTGAGAACTCATCCAATTATACTGGAGAGGAACTTGAAATTATGCCCAAAGTGATATAAAACTCTTCATAGACTTTGATACAGCAATACCACTACTAGATCTGTGCTACAAAAGGATCAATAAAAATCGAAAGGAAACTATATGTACAAAAATACTGCCAGCACCTCTTTTTGTGGTAGCTAAGAATGGGAAATTTATAACAATCGTTTCGAGAATAGTTGAACAAGTTGTGGTATATAATTTTAATGTAATTGTGTTGTAAGAAATGACAAGCAGGCTTCTTTTAGATAAACCTGGAAAGATTGCAATGAATTAATAATGCACAGTGAACTGAATAGTACCAGGAGGAATTCATACACAGAAACAGCAATATCCTATGATGAGGGGGGGCGGCTAGGTGGCGCAGTGAATAGAGCACCGGCCCTGGAGTCAGGAGTACCTGAGTTCAAATCCGGCCTCAGACACTTAACACACACACACACACACACACACACACACACACACACACACACACAACTAGCCATGTGGCCTTGGGCAAGTCACTTAAACCCAACTGCCCTCCAAAAAAAAATATCCTATCATGAACTACGAAGGACTTAGCTAATTCCAACAATACAATGATCATTGAATGGGCATTGCCTCAGTCAAAAATTATACCTGGGAAATCTGGAAGGGTTTTACACAGGTTGCACGTGCATAACTATAAGGTTTGGAATTCCCCTGGTTGGGGAAGCCTGTACCTCCCCCATAAGTGTGTGGTGTTCTTTTGCTAACAAAGGAATAGGCTAAGGATGTCCTGTTTGATTATAGGTTATAATCTTCAGTTTGGAAAGGCAGGTAGACAGTTCAGGGGATTCCCACAAAAGATTCCAAAAATGCTCAATTGGAAATTATATAAAATTGAAAAAGTAAGGAGTAGCTAGTGAAGGCATCACTTCTGATTGGTAGATATTTTGGGTTTTCTGCTTAATAATGGGCTTGGGCTTTAAACCAATGTTACGCCTAAACATAAGGTTGTGTATTGATTTTGTACTGGTCACAATATTCTCATTATTGCTTTCATCAATCATGGTGTTTTATGTTATGACTGAGTTATGATTTTAAACAGGTTACTATGTTGAGGCTTCCACCCTTCAGAGAGTTCAAGTTTTTATGGCTTTTCATTTTTATTGTATTTTAGTGCTTTTCCATAACCAGGCCACCACAATCCACCATTGAAAAGCTGCCTAAACATTCTTTCCAAATATTTTCTGTAATGTCCCTGTGGCAGCTCTATACTAGGTGTTTTAGGGCCTTTTGGGGTATAGTCAGAATGTTCCCATTTGTAAGCATAAAGTCAAGAAGTAATGTAATCACAGATAGGAAAACAACATGGGCAATGAAATAATTATCACACTTGTTGTACTTTTCTTTCATCAGACCCCTGTGGAGGTGAAGGAAGAACCAGTGGCATTTGGAGATTAATGGGAGAGATAAATTTCTGAACTTAGTACAAGGATTTGAACTCGGTTCAGAGACAAATAAACATGGCTTGGGCAGTATTACAACATACTTGGAATGACAGAGAATAGAATCAGTGACAGATTTGGATGAAAACAATTTGCTTTTCTCAATTTCCCCCCTTTTCTCAAACCACCCCCAACATCCTTTTAATTAACAATTTTCATCTTGGAATCCGGACATGCCATGTAGTTGTCTGACCTCTGGAACATCTTTCCTTGAGGTAATCTGGAAAATATCTTGGCCTCAGGAGCAACTCTTTAGTAGAATTGTCTGGTTCCAAGTTTCTTGCAGAGATTCCTTAGATGTTCCTGTTAAAATCTTTTAAAAAACAGATCTCAATACAAGTTAGTATAACCTCTCAAATTTTACTTCTCCAATACCTAGGTCACATTGTAAAAAAAAAAAGCTGAAACCTTTAAAGTCCTGGTCTTAACAAGAGACCCTCAATGTAGGAACCCAGAAGTTGGCTGAAGCTTCAAAAAATTTAGGTTTGTACCTGTCAAAGGAAAATCACTTACATTTGAGATACAGGATTGAATGACCTTATTACTTTCTCAAAAGTGTCCACTCTGATTCCAGTTCCTTTTGGATGATGAGATGCTATTCAGGACTCGATACTATACAAGAAAATCTAAGTAACAACATTGTTACACGTAGGAACTACCTGTCCCTGTGTTCAATAGTTAAACAAATGAAGTTACTTATAAGAAGATGATTTTACTTCAATGAAAACTAAAGATATGGGAGAATATTTAAACAGCTAATTGCAAAACAGTGCATATCAATAACTGGTTTTAATAATCCGTGTTTGTACCACAGTAGTAATAAATTTGAATGAAATTGACTTTTCCATTAATATAAGACAAAAGAACAAGTTACATCCATTTCAGAAAATAGATTGTACTGAAATTCCCTTCCCCAAAACAAACTGAAGATATTTCTGATTTCCACCCCACTTATTAATAAATTCATATCTTTGGTTCATAACATTTTCTATCTTTACATAATTATTCTCATCTTATTCAGAAAGAATGAGCTATTTCAGGTTCAATCATAGAAAAATCACATGAACTATGACAGTAGAGAGGCGACTCTCTAGAGTATGTGGCAATCCAGAGGAAGAATATATCATTGGGTGGGCAGGCAGGGGCATTAGCATCAGCCCCTTTTCTGGGCTTCCTGTAAGTATTCCTTATTTTCTAAACTTTCAAGTTTTTATGAATTTTCCATTTTTATTTTGTTTATGGCTTTTTCACAAAGAGAAAACCACAATCCACCATTGCAAAGTTTCCCACATATTCTTTCCACATATCTTCTGTAAGGTCCCTGGAGGTGCTCTATACTAACACTTTTAGAGCCTTTTGAGGTATACTCAGAATGGTGCCATTAGTAAACATAACCCCAAGAAGTAATATAACCACAGATAGGAAAACAACATGAACAAGGAGAAAATTATCACAGTTGTTACAATTTCCTTACATCCCACTTCTATGGGGGGAAGGAAGAACCAATGGCATTTGGCGATAAATTGAAGGGCTGAATTTCTTTTTTTTATTTTAATTTATTTTCTTGGTTACATCATTTATTTCCACAAGGTTTTGAGTTACAAATTTTCTCTCCTTTTTGCCCCTACCCCCCAGCCCAGAACATTGATCCCACTGTAAGACCCCTCCCACAA
>JAQQSW010021629.1:0-10625 GCA_028646575.1 Pseudocheirus occidentalis
CACAGCGAGCCAATCGAGCCAATTGTGCATCACCCCGAAAGGCGGAGAGATAACCCTGCTTATCGCAAACAGGTGCAACCTTCGCATTCTGTCCCCAGGTGATCACAGGCCTCCTTTTAGCTGAGGACCAATTCAACCCATTACCAACAAGAGCCCCAACACCATCTTCCCTGGAATTTCAAGCATTTTCCCCTACCAGCTTGCCTTTTGGTCCAAGTTTGCCCACCTCCTCATAGGACTAATGCCAATTTCTGTCTCTCCCAACCCCAACAGGTGGGTAGGCTATGAATTTCCTGGCTACCGAGGGCGCCAATATGTCTTCGAGAGGGGAGAGTACCGCCATTGGAATGAATGGGATGCTAATCAGCCCCAAATCCAGTCCGTCCGGCGCATCCGTGACCGCAAGTGGCACAAACGTGGCTGCTTCCTCAGTAGCTGAAGGAGACCTAAGGCCACCCGTCCCCCACCCTCCCCAGGCAGCTGGCCCACCAAGAAGAGAAAGCTCTAGGGATTGTCAAAGTGGGGTCCCCCAGCCTGACAGGCTCTTCTCTCCCTCTTGCATCAGAACCTCCTCAATAAATCACTGGGACTCACAGGTCCCTTCACCCTCCATGGCTCAGTTGACTTCATTAAATGAAGAGAGTAACTTTGGTGCTATTCCCTAGAGAAGTAGGTAGCTGCTGCTAGGTGTGTGAAAGGGAAGGGAATCTGCTGGTCCTTTAGGTCAGACCTTGGACAGCTCACTTGGTACAGATGCTGGGGTCCAACCCAAGGCTGTATTCTGCCATGCAAAAAAACCTTGGTCACCTTGAATCCCACTCTGATTCAGGTTGGCACAGGGATTAGTAATTTATTTTAATCCATTTATGTGCCTTCACTAGCCGCTGCTCTAACAGCCATATTTACCAGGTGGAAGACACTTCCATGTCCGTCTCATTCATACCCACATCTTGACCTGTGCAGAGAGCCCCTGAGAGGGTCAGCCTTTGGGTGGGGGACATTCTAGTTTGCCCCCAGAATGAGTCAATCCCAGTGACTTCCTCAGTCTACGAGCTTTGCCCCGTGAGGTGCCCTGTGCCACCCGATTCCTCCCTGTTTTCTTCCCTGGTGATAACAACTTGTCTGTGTGTGTGGGCAGGCTAAGGAGGTGGGGAAATGGAACTGAAAAGAATATAGTAATTTTCCATCATTTCAACCTGCATATTTTCAAGTATGCATCTGAGAAAGCACGTCAGGTTATTTTTACCCTGCAGGGTGATAAGCAGTGTTGCTCAGGTGGGGTCTGAACCACTAAGGTAGGGAAGGGGCACAGGAAGGCAGGAGGCAAGTCCTCAGACCAGTGTTGGGGAGTTGGGGAGGCATGCTCCTTGCTACACAGTCTTGCTTTAATCAATCAATAAAGTGCCTACTTGCCAGACATCATGCTAAGCCCTGGGGATGCAAATAGAGGCGAATTCAACCTCTCAGTATTTAGGAAGGACCAAGCATGTTAGGTATTGGAGGACATACAATGGTTTGTTGCTGTTGCTTTGCTTTTTGGAGGGTTATTGGGGTTAAGTGACTTGCCCAAGGTCACATGGCTAGTTTTTGTGTTAAGTGTCTGAGGCCGGATTTGAACTCAGGTCCTCCTGACTCCAGGGCCAGTGCTCTATTCACTGCACCACCTAGCCACCCAAGATACAGTGTTTTAATAGAATTCAGTGGCTGTCCTATTCTAGTAGGGTATGTACACTGCTAATTATAATGCACAGTGAGGATATCTCGGGGTACTGGTGAGTACCAGAGGAGGCTTCATGGAGGCAGCCCCACCAAAGTGGCCTGTAAAGGATGGGTAGGGATATCTTCTCACTGTCCTCCAGAACCATCCTTTCCTCACCCCATCCCAGGTCCAACCACATACCTGCACAGGCTAGACCACTCTTTTTCAAGAGTCCAGCCAGTTCCCTTTGAGAGCATAGGCCCAGCAAGAGAAGTCCAGGCTAGAGACCAAGCTCAGAGGCTCCCATTTTCCCAGGTACTCCCAGACCTCTCAATGGTCTTTCTCCCAAGATGAAGAGACTGCATGAAGCACTCCCTGTTTGGGCTTAGCTTTATACCCCTAGACATTTCCATCTCCCTCCTCTCTCACACACTCCTGAGGGGGAAAGCAGAAGGGGAATTTTAGCAGGTTCCAAGGTTAGACAAGCCTCTCTCCGACCCGAACCAGGGAGAACCAGGAGGAGAAGCCAGATCATTCTAAGGGGAGGGGAAAGACATTTCTGGCACCTTAGAGCAGGCGCTGGGGCTGGAACTTGGCCCAGGTCATTGCCATGGACTCTGCCTGGAGCTTTTCTACCCCATCCCCAGCTTATGCCTTCAGCTCCAGAAATGGGTAGGCGGAGGAGGGGATGTGTTGGAGGACGGGGGGAGGGGATGTGTTAGGGGGGATGGGGTTACTGGGGTGGATGTATTGGGAGGGCACTGCTTCTTCCTTCCCTTGGCTCATTCACTTTGGAGTCCTCCTGACAGACAGTTGCTTAGCAACTCATCTAGCTGTTTCCTTCCCTTTGTTATTCCCCATATCTGAGGGAATTATTCTCAGGCAATAGCTATCCTCTGTCTCCTTTAATGACAAATCCCTTCCACAGGCCTTTGTTGCTGCTCTGAGGGGAGGAAAGAGGAGAAATGGGCAGGTTTCAGAAAGGGAGATTTTGACTTCAGTGCTCTGGGGAATCAGAGTCCCAAGGCACAGGCAGCAGGGACCCCATCCCCTTCTGTGCCACCCCCTGGCTGAGTGGGGCCATGGCTCTTCTCTGCTCAGCCTGGGTAGCTTCTCTCCTCTCACCTGCTGGAATAAATCCACATGGACTTTTCTCTAGGGTTTAGAGAGTCCATATCTAATGTCTCTCGAAGCTCTCACATTTTACGTTCTGAAGTTCTAGTTCTAACATTCTGTGTTCTAAGGTCCCTTCCCATTCTAACAGTCTATATTCTATGTTTTAAAGTCCCTTTTGTCAGTCAATAAACATGTATTAAGCACCTTCTGTGTGCTAGATATTGTGCTAAGCTTCCAGGATACAAAGAAAGGCAAAAGACAGCACCTGCCCTCAAGGAACTTCGAGTTTTATGGAAGAGATAGCCGACAATTGTTCCGACAAGGTCTATACAGGATAATTTGGAGAAAACCAGAAGAGAAGGCACTGGAATTAAGAGGGATGAGGAAAGACTTTGTTAGGAGGTGTGGTTCTATCTGGGACCTGATGGAAGCCAAGGAAGCGGGGAGGCAGAGACAAAGAGGGAGACAACTCCAACAAGAGGGATGCCCAGGAACAATGTCTGGATGTGTCTTGCTCATGGAACAGTGAGGAAGCCAGCATCATTGCATAGAAGTGTGCACAGCTGTGCGCAGGTGGGGAGGAGGTGGGGAGTGGGATAGTAAGGTAAAAAAAGACTGGAAAGGTCAAGGGAGGCAGGTTATGAAGGGCTTTGAACACCATTTTATATTCAAGCCATTCACTGAGTGGGGTGAGTATGTGTGTGTGTGTGTGTGTGTGTGTGTGTGTGTGTGTGTGTGTGTGTGTGTGTGTGTAAGACATAGTCAGACCTGCACTTTAAGAAAATCCCTTCATCAGCTGAGCACAAAGAAGATAGATGGGATTGGGAAGAGACTTATTTGTGGCAGGTAGACCAATCAGTGGGCTGTTGCAGGTGGGAGGTGATAAACAGCTGTATCAAAGCTAAAGACAGAAGGGGGGCCATATGTGAGAGATGTTATGAAGGTAAAATCATTAAGTCTTGGCAACAGCTAAGATATGGCGTGAGGGTAGAAAGAATAAAGCGTCTAGATTTTGAGCCTGTGAGACGGGGAAAATGGAGGTGCTCTCAACAGAAAGAAGGATATAGGGAAAGATTGTTTAGGGGAAAAGATGTTGAGGTTGGCTTGGGACACACCAAGTTTAAGATGTCTATGGAACATCTAATTTGTGATGTCTAATAGGCAATTGGAGAAGCAAGATTGGAAGTCAGCAGAGAGGTTAGATTTGAGAATTGTTAGCACAGAGATGATATTTGGATCCACAGGAGGCAATAAGATCAAGTGAAATGGTATAGAGAGAGAAGAGAAGAGGGTCCAGGACAGAGTATCGGGGGACACTCACCATTAGCAGACACGATCTCATTGGAGATACCACAAAGGAGATGGAGAAGGTGTGGTTAGATAGGCAGGAGGAGAACCAGGAGAGAGCAATGTCAGGAAAGCCTAGAGAGAGGAGAAAATCAGAGAGAAGAGGGGGATGAAAAGAGTGACAGTGTCAGAGGCTGCACGAAAGTCAAGAAGGATGTGGATGGTAGATTTTGAAAAGGCTGCTGGATTTTGCAACGAGACCATTGGTAACCTTGGAGAGACCAATTGCAGTTGAGTGGTGAGGCCAGAAACCAGACTGTAGGGGGTTAAGAAGAGCTCTGACAGTCTATACTTCTCTGATTCTGAGCGAGAAAAATATATTAATTCTCTAAAGCTCCTTAAGTGAGGAGAGGGAAGACAAGGTAAAGGTGACCCAGTTCCTGAGTCCTTCTTCTAATGAGCATCCTTCTCAGGAATGTTCAGGAATGTCTGGCTTCATTTCCATGTCTACAAGTAGAGATAAGGGTTTGCTGTGAGAGGCCGCCTAGGAGACTACAGTCCAGAAATCTCTGCTAGAGGCCAGAACCATGTGGTTCCAACAAGGTATAGACCCTTTCTAGGTGGTGGAGTGTAAGGAAGGATCCACCAGGCTCCACTACCTCTAAGGAAAAGAGTAGGCAAGGGAGGAAAATGACTTTGTTTCATAAGTAAAATGCTGACAAAAAAATAGGGGGCAGCTAGGTGGCACAGTGAACAGAGAACTGGCCCTGGAGTCAGGAGGACGTGAATTCAAATGTGACTTCAGACACAACGCAAAAACTAGCTATGTGACTTTGGGCAAGTCACTTGACCCCAATTGCCCTCCAGAAAGAAAAAAAAATGCTGCAAAAATTTAGATATTAAGATATTATTACATAAATGTTAGTTATAATTTGAAAACAGGATGGGGTCAGGAACAGGGGTCACCCCTGACTCTGAAAAACATTAACTTTGCTCCACACACCAACTCCTTTCCTCCTAACCTCATAGGGCAGGGACAGTGAGCACTGAAGATGTAAGATGCCTTGGTGTATTAGATACTGGAACCCAAGTAACGGCTATATTCCAGTCATTTTATGAAAACCATTTGCAAAAGATACTCTACCAGCCTTTTCCAGGGCAATGCTCCTGTGCCACCTTAACATTCTCTGAAAAAGTCCTGGGCATCAGCAGGAAGGTAGAGACCATGGTTCTAGTGAGATTAGCCTTGGTGGAGGATGAGGAGACCAGTTTTCTCTTACCCAGAAGAATTTTGCCAGTTTTTTACATTTTTCATTTATTTATGGAGAAGGAGGTTGGGGATATGAATCCTCTAGGAGTGCGGGCTTAGCTGGACAATCTAATGGTCTTTGGGGAAGATGTTGGCTAAGCATGAGAAATGACTGATGGGTGTCAGATGCACAGGAAGATGTTGGTCTGAAGTTGCCACCGGTTGATGTCCAGTTTAGCATTAGTCTCAGTATAAAATCAGCCAGGTGACTCAGTGGGCAGAGTGCTGGGCTTGAGTCAAAGCCTTTCTAGCTGTATAATCTTGGACTACTCACTCAATGGCTATCTTGGGAATAGTAATAGCACCTACCATACAGGGTTGTTGTGTGAATGTCCCAAAAGCCTTAGCACAGTGTCTGGCACATGTCAGGCACTTAATAAATGTTTATTGATTGATTGATTGATTAGTGCAGTTTAAAACTTTAATAACTTAGAATTGCACTAAAACCTTTGGGACACTATTTGTAATATGGCACATTTAGGTGGCACAGTGGATAAAGTGCCAGCCCTTGGTGTCATGAGGACCTGAGTTCAAATCTGGCCTCAGACACTTACTAGCTGTGTGACCCTGAGCAAGTCACTTAACATCAACAATATGGCATTGAAGCCAAGAAAACTACTATGACATAAAGTTACATTAAGAGGAAATTGATGAGTCAAGAATCATTTATCAAGAGCCTATTATGTGCTCCTCTTCCTAAGTTTAAATCTGGCCTCAGACACTTAGTAGCTGTTTGACCCTGGGCAAGTCACTGGATCCCGTTTGCCTCAGTTCCTCATTTGTAAAACGAGAGAAAGAAATTGTAAACTATTCCAGTAACTAGATTTGCCAAGAAAACCCCGAATGGGGTCATGGAGAGTCAGACATGACACAATGAGTCAACAACAACAAAAATTTGTACCATTCTTTGCAAGCCTTAAAACATCATAAAAATGCTAGCTATCAGCTATGAACAGGTGTCAGTGACACATTTATTATCTCAACAGAGAATCAGTATGGATATAGGCAAAATAGAAGTGCCCATCAGTTGGCTTCATCTAAAGAATTTTTGCAAACTAAAGACTTTTTAAAGAGTTGGCAGCTACCATGGAAACTTCCTGAAGAACCATGCTATGGTTACTAAGGTGCTCAATGACCTCACATGCATGGGTAAGTGGAGAAGAGCTAAAAGCAGAGGTAAGAAAGATCAATCCAGCCTGATCCCTTTGACACCACCTAGAGATCAATGGGATAAGGAATGCCAATAGGATTTTAAGGACTGGTCAGCCATCTTATTTGGACACTTTGGTTTAGGGAGATGAGGGCAAGCTCTTCTTGGTGCACCCAAAGACTTAGGAACTAAGTCTTGGGTCTAAGCTTGGAACTTAGCTAAGACTTGGGAGCTGTTCTACCAAGAGAGCAATGGTCACCAGAAGCCCATTGCTCTTGTCGGTAGAATGAGATGCATTACCCCATACATAAGTAGAAGAGCTTGGTTGGCTGCCAATGATAAGTTCCAATACTGCATATATGGTGCTCAGTTTCAAGTACAAACTAATAACAATTCATCTTCTTTTAGTTTGCCAGTATTTAAGTTTGGTGCTGCCCTGATGGGTAGCAACACCAACCAACTGTGCACAGTCTGCTTATGTAGTTATATGTGATATGCCCTATAGACCTGAATCCTAAGGGGGTGGTGATACCTGTAAGGTCTGAAGAAGAACTGCATGCAGCAGAGAGTCTCTATCACATCAAAGTAAAGCTGAGAGTCTGGAACTTCCACCATGGGGCATTCCATCAGTTGATGTGAACCTTGCTGCATTGGACCCATCCTCCTTACCTCAGTTGTCTTTGAATGACTAGCAGTGGTGACAAGTGAATAATGAAGTCAAGTCAATGAGCATTTGTTGAGCGCTTAATATATGCAAAGCACTATGCTAAGCACTGGGGATACAATATAATAAAAAAAGAAAAACAGCCCCTGCCCTCAAGAGGCTTACATTCTAACAAAATAAAGATAACACATAAAAGGGAACTGAAAAGTGGGGTGGAGATGTGTGTGTGTGTGTGTGCATGTATGTATGTTCCAAACTGAGCAAATGATCTTCAGGATTCATGCCCCAGTGCATACCTTACCATTGAGAGAATGCCACAAAGTTAAGGCTCTACACTGGAGTCCTGTACCAGACTGACCCTACACATGATACCAGGAAGCAGTTGGTACTACTACCCAAGACATTTCCCTCTGTGGCCAAAAGATAACTTTGGTCAGTCGGCCCAAAAGAGAACACTTGATAGCAAGAAACAAATTCTCATGACAAATGATGCTGGCCTAAAATTGCAGGAGATTCTGATAAGAAGTTTTGTGCTTGATGTAGTTACTGCAAAACTCTACCAGCTCATGATCCACACAGACAATTTAAGTATTAGAAAGTCTTGGAGTTGGTATTCATAGATTTTTTTTAAATTTAGGATATACTGGAGAGTTACTTTCCCTATCCCTATCTATATTAGCAGATTGAGTGCCCAAAGTTTGGCTGCTATTTAACCTCTCAATATAGGGATATTCCCGAGGGGTTGGATGGACAGGTGGAGGATCTTTCTAGTGCTAGAGGTCATGAGCCCACATCAGTGTGCTTCCCTCCATGATTATTAGTTGATATTAATTAGCCAGCCAGACCTGATTAGCTTTTGGAAAGAGATATTTACTAAAGTGGTATAGTAAGACCAGATGTATGTGTATAGCCTATATCAGATTGCATGTCCTCTTGGGGAGGAGGGACAAAGAGGGGGAAAAATCTGGAACTCAAAATCTTATAAAAGTGAGTACTGAAAACTAAAAATGAATAAATGAATGAATGAATGAATGAAGAGTAGATGGATGAGACATTTCCTCTGCAAATCGCAGGCACACTCTCCAACCAGCACCTAAAAAATCCAGGGGAAAGTGGGCTCAAGATTTGAGCATGTGTGGCAAAGGGGAAACTCAGCTCCCACAAGTCTTTGTTATTCGAATTCTCAAAATGTTCCTCTTAAATGGGTTGTACATTTTCTGCTGGGCTCTTTGTAGAGCCTTCAGGCTACTTTTCTTAACTCATACAGTTTCTTTGTTTTCTGACTTTTAAGGGAACATACCAGAAAGCTGACTGCTGTCCAAAAGCAATTTAAAACAAAAGGGAAAAAAACCTGTCACTTTTTGTCCAGTCAAAACTACGGTAACCAGTGGAAAGACTTTCCAAGTCTAGTAAGTCCCCTCAAATGCAAAGGCCGCCACATTTATCACAGACTCTTGAGCTACTATCCCAACTCCCACTCACTCTGATGAGTTAGGTCCCCAGAATATGGGGACTTCTTCCCCTTAGGACTCTAGGATTAATTCTGAAGGATTTGGGTGGGGTATCCTTCTTCATAAGCCCCCATCATAGTGCTTCCCTTTAAAAGTCTCTGATACACTCTCCCACAAGTACATAGATTCCAAGGGAAAGTGAGCTCAAACTTAGAAAGTTCATTTTGCAAGGGATTGTCTCACAGTTCCTGAAGGCTTCAAGGTGTTCTTGAGGTGCACCCACAGAAAGTGCACAGAAAGTGCACCCACAGCATGGTGCACCCACAGCAAGTGAATTAATATTATTTGCTTTCAATTATTTCTAATAGTCTCATTAAAGATCTCTCTCTCCTTCCTTCTCTCTCTCTTTCTGTCTCTCTCCCTTCCCCCCCCGTCTCTTTCTCTCCCTGTTTCCTCCCCCCCACCTCTCTCCTTATATATAAACTTTAAGGGAAACCTATCAGAGTAAAAAAAATAAAGGAAGGAGCCAAGTCAGAAACTGCAGGCTTGGGCTTGGTCCTGGGTTATTAATGCGTTGGGGCTGACTTTGCTCACAAACCCTTTTCTTTTCCATCTTGTAGGACAGAAAGGGAATAAGCTTCCTACCTACCACTGGGGAATAGGAAAAGAATTACTCATTCTTTTTTAGCTACCCAGAGAAAAATGAAATAGTCCCTGCCTTCAGGGAGCTTATAATTTACTAGAGAGGAAAAAACAATTCGGATGAGATTGATTCATGATCTGATTGATTAATCCCCAGAAACTACAGACTAATGAGAATGAAGACCCCACTATAGGAAGTGGAATCAAGGAGGGGGAAGAGTTTTAGGGGAGCATAAGCCAAATCAGCCAGCATTTATTAAGCACCCACTGTATGCCGGGCATTCTACTAAGCACTGTGGAGACAAAGGTCACAAAAAGAAAATCTCTCTGCTCTCAAAGAGTCCTCAGTTTAACGGAAGAGACAACTCTAACAACTGTATACTCACAAGATTTCCGTAGGATAAATTGGAAATTAATCTTAGGTGGGAGGCTCCAGCATTGAGGGGGCTTGGAAGAGGCTTCTGGCAGAGGGGGAGATTTTAGCTGGGACCAGAAGGAAGCCAAGGAAGCTTGGGGATGGAGATGGGGAGCGAGGAAATTTCAGGCATCAGATGCATCCAGTGAAAATGCCTGGAGTCTAAGGAGGGAGAATCTTGTTCTTGGAACAGCCAGGAAGCCAGTTTCACTGGATTGAAGAGAACATGTTGGGGAATTAGGTGGAAAAAGACTAGAAAGATAGGGAAGGGTTGGGCTGACACCCCAGATCGCATTGGGTTGGGTGACGCATGTGACCGTTCTGGTCCTAACTGCTCACTAGGACCAGGCACCTCACCTGGCCTTCTGTGCACCTTCATGTTACAACCCTAACATGCTTTTCAGCTCTAACGCTCTCCTGGAAGGGCCCTTCCACCTCTAACAGTCTTTGTCATAAGGTCTGTTTTTTTTTTTGTACTGTTTCATTATTGGTTATTTTTAAAATTTTATTTAATTGATTTGTTTATTTACTTTTAGTTTACAAGATTCAATTTCACAATCCCTTGAGTTTCAAATTTTCTCCC
Organism: Pseudocheirus occidentalis; assembly: GCA_028646575.1. Taxonomy (NCBI): domain Eukaryota; kingdom Metazoa; phylum Chordata; class Mammalia; order Diprotodontia; family Pseudocheiridae; genus Pseudocheirus; species Pseudocheirus occidentalis. Next base: position 10,317 of record JAQQSW010021629.1, read on the forward strand.
TTCCCTCTCCCCTACCCCCTCCACGGGGGCATGCAACCAAGTATAGGATCTGCCAATGCTTTCACATTGGACATTAGTATGGTTGTATAGAAGGGTTGTAACCAATGGAGAGAACAACGGGAAAAAAGAAATAAAACTAAACATGGAAAAGAATGATAGCATGTAGAAGGCTTCGGTCTCCATTTAAACTCTGGTCTTTCTAGATCTTTCTCTGAATGTAGACATCTCCTTCCATCCTGAGACTTGTAGAGCTGTCTTTTAACTGTGCGTTACTGAGAAGAGTCCAGTTTATCAAGGTTGGTCGTCACA